>CAEFZX010003914.1:0-89042 GCA_903066825.1 Alfaro cultratus | reverse complement strand
AACTGAGGGTAAAATTCCCTTACAAAAACTGAACGCAATAAACTCTGTTATATTAACCTACAAAGAAAAAAAAAAAACTTTTCAAATTAAAAAAAAAAAAAAAAAAAAAAAAAAACCTTTCTTCCACAATCTCAAACAATGAAGCACCACTTCCCCAATGAAAAAGGAATAGCTCATTGGGATAGTCTTAAAACATGGCATAGGATTTCTGGGATATGTTTTATCTTTGTTATGCTCTTATTGAAAGAAAAAAAAATCAATAGAGCTACATGAGGATAAAAAGACACAGATAACAATGAGGCTAGATAAAGTTTCACAGATGTCTTATTATTTGTTAGTAAGAGTTTTACACTTGAGCCTTTGTTTCAGGATTAAAACTTGTTAACTTGCATTTCTCCGTGAAAACTTTGGAACAACTATGACTTACAAAATCATTACACTGAAATCACTGAAGTACAGCTTCTCCACTTAAATGTCAATATGCATAATCTATGAAAGCATTTGTGGCTGGTTGCTCTTTATGTTCTTCGATTAGCTTCTACAGTAGTAGTCAAATATGAACTTCACTCAATCTAGTGATAGCTGAATTGCAAATGGTATTAATATTTTAGACACACCAACCTGAAGTATGCAATTTACAACATATTTGACCCTAACAATGTTTTTTTTATGGCAGTTTAAACTGTTCTAAAGCCCTTTTTGACAGAAAAAAAAAAACTTTTGTATGAATCTCTTAAAAACAGTAAGATGATGATGCATCATGCTCCCATAAATGGAGCATGATGCATCATCTTGATCTAAAGTATTTGATGGGCTATTGCTGTACATAAAGACAGTTTTCTTGCAAAGAGAAAAAAAAAAATCACAAAAATTTGTCTTATGTGTGTATTCCCTTATTGCAGTGAGACTGAAAGGGCAGTGAACATCCCGACTTTCACGAAGGAGAAGGAGCTGTGAAAGAACACAGTGAGATTCTTCAAATTGAATAGAAGCGACTTATCCATACTCATTCAAGAAAACGTGGATATTTCTGTTTTGAACACTTACTTATTTAGAGCCCATTTAGAGACACCAGACAAGAAAAAACATGAAGTAATAACTTATTGTGTAGGAGTTCTTGTGTCAGCCGCTTGGAAACATAGAAAAGTCTGATCTCATTTTGTTTTATTTTAACCTAGGAATGAATTATACTTTTCAGTCACTTCAGGAATTCTTTTGTTTTAGACGTTAAATTTTATAAATTTTTAACAGAGCAATTTCACAACCACAAATCAAAAATAACTGACACAAGTTTTGACAGCATGAAGTTTTTCCTTAAATTAAACATCTTAACATGACATTTTACAATTTTAAGATCAAATGCTGAAATTATGAAATTTCAGCATGTGATGGTTTCAGCATCAACATACAATCCTTAAATAAGGATCCACTTTGGGTGGTAAAGCTAGGCACCATAAACCAAGACACTAACAAGTTCAACAAATTGAACGTGTTAACATGAATAAAGCTTCTGTTGGACCCCAGCGCAAACTAAAAGTAGATTTTTAAAGTCTTGAGGAACTTAATTTGGCTGTGCAAAAAGCAGGGGCTCCAATACGAATAATAGCCTGCGTTGTAATTCCGCATTGTGTTATAACGCCGCAGTATGTGGAATAATAAATTCTGCGTTCAAGATGTAATAAAATGTTTCAAAACCGCATCATGTAATAATCGATACAAAATGTAAGTTTTTGAACACATTTTGTAACAGTTTGCCACATTATGTAAGGACATCATTACATTTTGAAGGGATTTTTAAAAATGTGGAGTTCTGTCTTTTTTAAAAGATGATGCAGTAATGTTAGTGTCTCCCCCAATTTACACTTCTTGCATCTCCGATCTGCTCCGCCACGGTACAAAGTCTGCAGTAAGTACGTATCCATTATAGTCAAAAAGAGCACTTACACTGCTTCTGCAGGGTGGTGGCAGTGTAAGAGGTGGTGCAGAGCACCGCACCTCTGCACTGCCATCCTGCTAAGTTAGAACTAATACTATTTTGCCGTATGGTAGAGAAAGTTTGGATTCAATCTTTAACGATAGCACTGCAAAAACAGCAAATTGAAAAAAAAAAAACATCTACATTTTCAAAATAATTCAGCACAGAGACTATTTTCTTGAAATCCTAGCTATGTTAATGACTATATGGACATACTTATACATATACGCTGTTACAATATATTATATATGGCTATGCATACACACAAATACAAACAAAATGTGTATTTTATTCTGAAACCTATTAAGTCGCATCATCTCGCTCAAGTCACAGTAGGAAAGTCGGTCAAGGCCGACACTGGACAGAGATTAATTTAGGAAATTAAGAACAGTATTTTATATGACACCACCAAAACTTTTTATCACTGGATTTATCACACAATGTCGCATTCCCCCCACATGCCTCTCAGAGAACCTCTGGGGTTCAAAACGAACCATAGCGGCACATAGTACACAGTGGAGTGGATTGCAGCTGCATACACTATATGTCCAGAGCAAGTGTTTTTATATTGTGCATTACATATCTGCATTACAAAATTTACATTTTAAATTCTAATTTTGAGAATATTTAGGCTGCACATCTACGTGACTGCATTATATTTTATACAAACAGACTTACATGAAAGCTTTTAATTACGTTCTGTAGACACATGCTTGCACAAAAAAACATCTCTCACACACACAAGTAGCAAGCAAGTAAAGACGGAAAGACACGAAACCTTACAAGCTCAAAATCCTTTTATTAGCTCTTGTTGTGGAGAGGAGGTTGGAGTGGGCCACCAAGTACTCCCCTCTCTGTACATAAACCCTTAAAGCCTTGTCCCACACCCAATGAAAGGCCATTGCAATCTGTAAGCAACCCTGTTCCCATATGGGCCAGCCTGCCATGGGCCTCGTTTGCCTTTGTCCTGTGGCTCTCAGAGGGCCAAGCCCTGAACACTCCAGCCTAGCTTCAGGCATTTATTAAATATGCACCTTTCAGTTGTTGTAAAGAAGGATCCAAACCAGCTAATCTCATCACAGGCTTGGGACCCTCCACATATGTAAATCTACATCTGTTCCCCTTCAAAGAGAGATTCTCCAGGATTATCCCGCACACAGACCAAGACACACACATGGAAATACTCTCTCACTCAACCACACAGGAGTGCACTTTCTCCCACATGGCCACTGCCAATCAAGAATATGCCCTCTGCCACATGTACGCGTTTGCCACCCTCAGACTTCAAACACACCCTCAGCTGTCAATTAGCTCAATGACAAGCAATGGCCAAGAAATTGTGGTTTGTGTCATTGCTTTGTGTTTTCCTTGGTGAGAAGTGACAAGACAAAGCCTTACAAAAACCTGCCCTTCGCCTTCAGGCTGTGACTGGCATTTGGTTGCTGGGCCTGAGCCAGACCCCATAAAGAGTAGTGCCAGAGGTACAGGAAGTTGGCACCATACTGAGAGTTACATCCTATAGCACTTTGGGATATCATTATACATCCTTGCAACACAGGATTAAGTTGCTCCCTGGTCAGGAGCTGCCATCAGCCAGTGGAAGAGACAGCTTCATCAAACATCAACGACTGACTGGCAGCTAATAGCACAGACAAAAATATAGCATCAGATGTAGTGGAATGGGAGATTCCCATCACGAATGTACAGCCAAAAAACTGCATCAACTACATTTTGCTATCATTTTAATATGAACCAAAATTTCTCAAGAATGTGTCCAACACCTTGTTCAATTGAAAACATTAAGAATTAAGGAAAGCTGGTATTATTAAGGTGTATTAGTCGATAGCAGTGCAGAGTACCGCTGTGGAGAAAAATAAGCAATTTAAAATTAATAAATCATTTAAATTTGTGTGATCTTATTTTTGACCGACACTATTGTCAAATTAGCTTTAAAAAATTAAGAATGTAGAGAAATTAATTCACCTTGAGAAACACTACTATGATCACAAAATGCCCTTTATAAATAATGAGATTAAAAAAAAGAAAGTCAAACAAAAAGAAAAACCATCTGACGACATTGCCGCTATACAGAGAATGGGTGTTAAGTCATGTTCGATAGATCCGATTTGCATGTTTAATTAAGCTATCAGCTCAGTACAACAGAGACCAAAACCTAAAGCCGCAGAGTCAACAGCCCCTGTAATAACACCTCCCTCCGGTCAGAAGGGCTGAGGAGATGTGCGGGGAGGAAAGAAAGAGGGTAGGAGGCATGCAAAAAGGGCAGGGGGCAAAGACAACCACTAATGCACAGAAAGGGAGAGCGCAAAGCTTTTCATTAACAGCCTGTGAAAGGCACATTCAAACCCCAGCCCACTAATTAAGTCAGGCCTCACTCACTGGGGTGTTGGTCTGGAGAAAAGACAGAAAAGGAGGGTAGAGAAAGCCGAACAGTTTGGGGAAAAGGGTTAAAAAATTTAAGACACTTGGAAACTGAAAGGAAAGCTGTAACAAAAATTGAAGTGTGAAAGAACCACATGGAGGAGGGAGGTGCTGAGATAAAAATCACAGCCTCTAATCAGGCTGATTTTAAAGTCACTCGTTGCCAGTCCACTTCAGCCCTCATTATCTCACCCCTGGCTGGTATCATTGTTAAGACAGCGTTTGAAATCCACCAAAGGAATGGAGATTTGCTTTAATCCGGGTCCATCAAAGGTAACACTGATGCTGTAGTGACGGTGTGCTGCTGGATTAGGCCAAGCTCGGGGGGGAAATACAGAGAAGAGCATGTGGAACAAGCGAGAGACCCATCCTAAAATTTAACCATTTCGAATTCAGTAGGTGACAGGTCTCAAGAGCTTCACTGGCACTAAAGATGACATGTTCAGACTGTATTTGAATAATCTGGATGGTCTGGGTTACATAATTTATCCATGACAATTTGGGCACATATGTCAGAGTACAGCCTGGCAGCCAACATATCAGTGCTGCGAAGCTTACTGGGGTAGGGATAAGCACCACAGAGTCCCTGCATTTGCTCTCCACTACTGTGCTCTGCTAGGTGCTGATTTGAGATCATTTGCAATTCAAAACAACTTTTTGAAAAGAATATTTTCGCCTCTCATGAATACAAAATTTGGTAGGCAGGGTTTAAACTGCACATAGCAACAACAGGAGACCATTTTGTGTTTAGCCTGCTTCTGGTTGAGACAAAAGATAAGAACATGAGACCAGCAGCATGTCTGAGATGTGCCAATAAAATGATCTTGTAGTTTTTGACAGATTCAGTATACATACTGTGTTAACAAGAAAGCCCATGTTCAATTAAACAATGACAAAATTAAATTCATAGATTGTGCTAGAGCAATAACGGCATAAAATTTTTCTCCATTTGAAAAATCAAAACAATGTACTGAAACATTTTATCTACCAACTGAAAATCTGAGAAAGAAGACAGGAAGAGCCATAACACATAGTTTTTACAGGTTGCCTCTATCTAGCGAACACAGCAAACTTGTGGACAAACTTTGCTTGGATTACATCAAACCAAACCTGACTGTTTTGGAAAATGCAATGAGGGGTAGAAAACTGACTCAATTATCTCCACCTTGAAACATGGCAGTGGTTGCAGCATGGTGGGTGATGCTATTCTTCAGCAAAGTTGATGTGAAAATGGATGGCTAGAGGCTAGAAAAGACCTAAAACTGGGGCAGGAAATAAATTAACAGTCAACATACAAACTTAGATCCAGTTGAGACAATGTTGGAATTGTGCACTATGTTCTCCATGCAATCTGACTGACCTCGAGTTATTTTTGAAAAGAACAGGCAGACATTTTTTTCTAAAGCTTCTGTAGAATGAGAACCCGAAAACAGTTTAATCTAGAAATGCAGTTTTGTAAGCATTAACTCAAGAGGGTTAAACAGAAATAGACCAAAAACTTTTCAGATTTTTCTTCAAAATACCATGTTTAAAACAAATTAAAATGTTCCCTTTTTGTGATTATGCCCTGCTTTGTGTTGGACGACCACATAAAACTTCAATAAAGTACATTTAGGTATGTATTTGTAAGCTGAAAAAAGTGAAAAAGTTGTATGAATGCTTTGCGAGACATTGTAAGTTGTATTTTATGTTTCATGTTGATTGGTGGCATGCTTATGACACATTAAACATGATTTCAGGAGTCCCAAATAATGCCTTTGTCTGTTATAACAGCCAAAACCTAGTAAAACAAAATATGCTCAGGGGTATTGAAAGGGAAGCAGATGGGTAGGGTGGGAGACTGAATAAGTAGAAGTGTCAAAGAGATGAGAAATTGTGGGCATGAGGGCGCTTGGCTCTTGGAGAAGCCATGCAGGTTAAGCCAGTTAAGGGCATTAGACCTCCAGGCTGGTGAAAAGGGGTGTTCCTAGATCAAATTGAAGTAAATCTTGCCTAAATCCACCCTACAAAGGGAGTTTAGAGTTAGCTATTGTGTAGGCAAGAGTAAACAGGGGGTCCTCGGATAAGCCTCCCAATACAAGGGACAAAGGCAAAGAGTAGAAGAACTGATCTTACCCCAGTAGGCCAATGTTAGCACACAGATCACAGGGTTAGACACACTCAAACCTATCAGCTGCTACACAGGCCTCTACGGTCACAACCCTCCTTTAAGCCTTAAACAAGCTATAAGTTCGCCACTGCCTCTGATACTTCAGCATGCCCCTTTGACTGCTCACAGTTTGCCCTGAAGACAGGAGTGAAGATAACTCTGTGTTAAGTCACTGGTTCCTTAACAGGGACCTGAAAGGATGGCTTGTTTTCCCTCCTGGCAGTTTTATACAACCTGGAATTTTTCTCTCAGCACCTAAAAAATTTGTTTTGCTTTTCCATGACAACTGTCAAATCAAACTGATGTCATCTTTTTCATCAAAGCAAGAGACAATTTTCTGAGATAGCTTCTGAGCTATTGTGCTTTGAAAACAGGATGTTAGGGAAGAAAAGGAACATTTTAACATTTTCCACAAAGGCAAGCAGAATCATTCTGTTGATGGTTTTAAGTGAGGCCTCACCATGGCTCTCACAATGAAGCTGTACTCAAGATAAATGTGTTTTCAATTAGGACCCATCAAATACTCACTGTCAATGACAACAACAACAAAACAAAACAGCCTATTGCCCATGGTTAACATTAATTTATTCATTCATTTACCTGCCAATTATGTGAAGATTTGTATTTTTTAAAGTAAAACAAAGACACATTTATTAGATTTTTTTATTCCAAAATGTTTTTTTCTCTTCTCAAAAATATAGCCAAATACCATAGACAAAGGAATTACTTTGTTCCTTTTTTATTGATTTCTGGTCTTTTAATTATGACAGTAATTTTGACTGTTAAAACAATCTATGCACTAATTGGAAAGATTCACTGCATTCAGATTAAATTTATTTCCTAGGACTCCTAAGTATATGTGCTTACAAATGTCCAAAAGGCTACTATAACAGAAGATTTATGTGATAAACAGAAAACTGTGATGCCCTTTTCTCACCTTTAATATGATGTATATCCTGTATAATCCACCTAAAAAACTGACATTTTGGTGAAAAGTTTTCAAAAAAAGTGGAATAAGAAATGCATCAATGTGTACAGCCATATACAAATACTTTGAACCACCTTTTGATTCAATTTCAACAATTAGTCTGGTTTGGCTGAAGTCTTTCCATTTTGCCTAGAAAAAAACATAAATAAATCAAAGCAGTTCAGGTGCTCCTAGAGTTTATCTGGAGGTTTAATTTCCAGCTTGGCCTTTTAAAACTTTCAACTGAATTTCTGGGGAAGACATTAATTTGTTGACATGTGCATGCTTGGGCTTATATATATGTTTTATGAAATAGAATTCTGTCACTTAAAGCCCAAAATAATTATACATAGTTGTATACATTAAACATATTCATCTAGCTCTTTCCACACACACCTGGAGTTATCTAGAACTGTTAATGTGTTTGGTGCCATCTAAAGAAAAGTAACTAGTATATTTTACTATTCAAATCTATATTAAGAATATGGTAAGGTGAAATATTTGTTGGTACACCTCCAATTACGCTTTCATATAATATGGACTATATAAGCCTGGGAGAAGTCAGCTCTGTTTATTCTTAGAGAAAATCTTGATATCAATCTGTTTTTTTTCATAACATATTCCATCTGGATAAAATGGATACAAGAAAAACATTCTCGCAAAATATCTTTTTAGGACAGTTTAATCTAGGAACTAACAGCAAACTTGGTAAAGCTATTAAGTTAATCTACTTGACTTTATGTGATTTATTGTTTTACATTTCTATGGTTACAAATGACAGTTTTATGGCATGATTTGTTTTAGAACACAAACTTGTGCAGGCGAGCAAGCTTCAAATGAGCTGGAAGAGGGTCCATCACAAGCTTGGCTATAGGAGATGATAAATAATCCAGCTGAAGTCAGCCATAAGGAGTCTCTGCCTGTCAGTCCCCTTACTCTGAAACAGCCTGGGGTTATCAAGACGTGCCAGCACATTTGGTGCGAGCGTTTGACTGCTTCACCTCCTAATCGCGCTTCCTCCGGGCAGTACTCTCCTGGGATACCTCTCAACCTCTCCTCTTCCTACTCCCCCTGTTTCTACAGGCTGTCTGCTGTTATAAGGAGCAGTCACAATTGTGGAAGACGCTTGCAGAGATGAAGCCTTGTTTCAAACACCGGATATATGCATATGCTATACACATATGCTTGCGTATATTAGTTATTTTAAAAACTGTCATAGTACTGTTAACAGGATATGCATAAAATGTTGAACATAAGAAAAAAAAAAGAAAAAGAAAAATTTGAAGTAAAATTGTGAGTTAATATTTTATGATACCTGAACACCCTTTAGGAAGTAACACTTTCCAAATAAATATATAGTACAAAGTAGAAAGAGGCTTTGATGAGGATACTGAAATCAACTCCATGTATTTTGCCTCCTAGCCTGCAAATCTGCAGTTATATTAAAGTAGACACTGAAATTTAAGTTACAAAATATACAGAAAAATCACAAATTCTTCCTGTAAATCCAATTTTAAGTATTGCATTTTCAGTTAAACTGCAATACTTTTATGAAGGAATTTGTTTTAGTCCATTTAAGCTCCCTATGTTGAAAAAAACATTTCCCAAAGTGGGCAAGGAGAGTAATAATCAGAAAATGGATTAGTTGCAGTGATTCACTGATGAAGTTGGGAATCTGTTGTGTTGACAAGACAACTAATATGTATGCCTTCTACAAATCCAACCTTTGTGGAAAAGTGGCAGTGAGAAAGCCATTGTAAATCGAAAGACTAAAATTAAATCTTTCAACATACTTCAGTGCCACTACAACAGTCTGTGCTATGGTCGGATTGGTAAAGTGATGATTGGCATGACATTGAGCAATTAGCTGAGAGGGGAAAAATAAATATCCTGTCAATTTGTGCTTCCAAGTTGAAACTCACATGCAAGTTAATAAACTTGAGTGGAGTTTTTCCACTCTTTTTCTTTACATCTGCAAATATAACTTAGAAAAAAAGCGTAGCTTGTGTAATTAATTAGTTCCTCCTGTAATGTTATCCATCATTCCTTGCACATAAACATATGAAACTGGCACCTGACAGTGTAATTTTATTTTTGGTAGGCTGTCAGTTTAAACTATATAGTCGTACATAGCTTTGTATATGAAAGAATTCATAGACTAAACAGCACCACTGTTTCCAATGGTTTTGCAATTGTCTTTCCCCATATAAGCATTTTTTTTCAAGGCAAAGACAAGTTGTGGGAATGTAACCACAGTAGGCCATATCGTCTGCTGTGGCTTGTAGTTCACTGCATTTCTAAACCCACCCAGTTATTTTGGTTTGTCTAGAGCTATATTTATCCACTCCATTCTGACAAGTAAACCTTAAAAAGAAATTAATGTTAAGAAAAAGCCTGGGAAGTTTAGTCTTGCCAAGAACCTGCAGCATGCACGTGGAATCATTGCTGTAAGAAGACAGTTACTCAAGCAGTAGAATATCCAAGTTTTTCAATTGTGCTTTTCCTGTAGTTCAGAGATCTAACATCAGAAGCTAGTAATATGTTGAAAGGAATCATGATGGCAAATAATTACTCTGTGGTGTCAAGGAGTTAAAACCACTGTTGAAAAGTGAGATTGTATTAGTCAAACCTTAGTACTTATACCCTAAGATTTCTCAAAATGAACTGGGTCTGTTTTTTCTTTGTGTTTATATGTGTGGACATCTGTCAACGTTCTACCTAGCCAGTTTTCTGATCCAAAAAGTTACAGAAAAGCATGTCGGATGCCAGCATGTCAAGTAGCTGTCCATACACAGTAGAAAGCAGTACACGCTTGACTGGGGATTCAGTGAAGAATTTAGGTGAAATGCCTGTTTTTTTGTTTTAAAACTGAAAGAATTGTGATATTTGATTTCTGGACAACACACCTGACAATGTCAGTCTGACTAAAACATTGTTGAAATGCTGTTGGTTTTGACTCTTCAATGTGCATAAGGGGCAGCTGTGTGTCCCAAATGTCAAAATGCACTCACATGTTGCCTAGTCCTCATCCAGATGTCCCTTGGTAAGAACAGGAGATACTCATCCCTCCAGAATGGCACTTTTGGTTCACTTTTGCCAAACTGAGACTAAGTAGAAGGGGTGGAGTTGTGAAGTTTGAAACAGCAGAATTTGGAAGAATGATATTAATGTGAAGCTCTTGCATAGTTTTAGGACAGTCAATAGCTGCTTTTATTACCAAGGAGATAGCAACAGTGCCTACTGCATTAAGATATTCACAGATAGCTGTTGACAAAGAGCTTATGCCTTAATCACTAGTTCATTAAGTTTTACATGCTAGATTTTAAACTTATCCTTGGAGAGTTGCAAGGGCTTCTGGTACCCATCTCCAGAGCTAAATAGGAGAGCGGCTGGCTACATCTTGGACAGGTCACCAGTCTATCGCAGGGCATGACTTAGATCAGTATCAGGAAAAAATATTCTAACTGACCATCCTTAATTCTAACGTTTCATGTCCCTCAAAAGTAAACTCTAAAATAATCATGCAAAGCAAACTGTCTCAAAAGTGACATGGAATCTTACTAATGGGTCATTGACATACAGTATAAGGATTTCCACCAGGCTAAATTAAACATTTTACAAATATGTATATCCATTGTAACTACTAGAACATTTGAAATGTTGCGCACACAGAAATCATAATTTAACAATAAAATGAGACCTTTTCAGAAGTTTTTTTATCAATATGATTTGACTGTGGTCTTAAAAAATGTCATGTGGTGCGACCTTGATTTGTCGTAAAATAAGGTATTTTTCATGATCTATTAAACATTTGTTTTATAAATTTCCATTTATTTAAGGTGTTTAGAAACAAAGTTTTTACATTTCTTTGTATTTTTCTGGCAATTATGACACCTTTTTCCCCCAAAGAATTGTAAAATTCCATTTATAATTGACTTGATCATTGTTTTTCTTTTCTATTTCATCAAACTGTGATAAAAAATAAATAAATCTTCAATCAATTGAAGATACTGTATTAGTGATTAATATTTATGCTCCAGATACTGGATATTCTATTTTGAATTCAATACATTTACTTTTTTAATTGGTCGCACCACATGATTTATGGTCGCACCGAATGATTTATACAAAAATGTAGGCCAGGAAACGGGTCAAAATCCTTTTAAAATGTAAAAATAGAATTACAAGCAGGAATGGTACATTATGAAGCCTAGGCGCAAATTCAAACTGGAAGACTCTTTCTAGCCCCACCTGCACCTTCTAATTGGGGAGTCCCGCTTAGCGCCGACGTCCTATCAACGCTGGTCCGAGCCACGTCACGTCTAATCAACGACCAAGCCCCAGCTGATAAGGTCCTCCATCCATGGCATCTTCCGCTCTCCAGCCGAGCTCAACCCACCACCACCCCTTCTCCTCCAATTGCCCGGTCCTTTAGGCCCGCATCCTTCACCAACCTCCACCACCAGTGCCGGGTCCTGGGGGATGACGTTCCTATCAGCATCGGGAATGCTCATCCGAGCTTACCGCAAAAAATTTGCGATAATCGATGTCCTCAGCCGGGGCCCGAGCGCCAAAGACTTTAATTTTTGCATGTCAATAAACTCTTCTAATTGTCTTCCTCTCTCTGTCTGAGTCTCCCAGATTGAA
Organism: Alfaro cultratus; assembly: GCA_903066825.1. Taxonomy (NCBI): domain Eukaryota; kingdom Metazoa; phylum Chordata; class Actinopteri; order Cyprinodontiformes; family Poeciliidae; genus Alfaro; species Alfaro cultratus. The sequence continues at coordinate 76,865 of CAEFZX010003914.1, read as the reverse complement.
ACAAAAAACACCACAAATAATTAAAATTTGCATAAGAATTATTATTTTATTTTTTTATTTTTCAAAATAAAAGTCAAAAAATGGGAATTTCTTGATGGTCGCACCACATGATATCTTGTGAAATGGACATTTTCGGACAAAGTTTGTTTAAATGTTATAATGGAATTATAACTAAAAATGGTTTGAAAGTTTGGATGAAGAAAAGACTTTGAAAATCATGCCAAACAGGAAAGAAAATATATTTGAACAGATTTAATGTAATTTTTAAGACATTTTTAAAGCAGTAATTGAGTTCAGCCGCACCGAATGACATTTTGACCCTTTATATAAAAAGAAAATGGCCAAGAAAAACAGCTTTTTTAAGGTTAAAGAAGGTGTGTATGTGGAAGATATATTGCATATCTGTGACTTCTCTTTATGAGCCTAAACATTTTTTTTAACTGTAAAAAGTAGACCCAGACAAAAATAAATAAATAAATAAAAAATGGACGTCATTGAGCCTAATTTAGCAAGGAAAAATGGAACATACCAATTTACACTCATACAATTCCAAAACTTCTATAATGCTGTAAAGATTTTTGATAGCTGTATCCCAAAAATCATCACAAGTTCTGAGTTAATACACGTGCAACTTGGAGGTTTAAAAAATGAAAGAGGGCGGGCTACTCAAGAGGATGAATCAGAATTTTTCAGTGCATGAGTATACTCTCAAAATATGAATAATTAAGTGACTATCATACCTTCGTAGTATGAAAATAAATCCATGGGTGAAGGGAACGAGACGGAGTTGAAATAGTGGACCTACATACTAATGCAGAAAGAGATGAAGATGAGATACTACAAGGCCACCATGATGCTTCCTTGGATCTCCTGCTGCAAAGAGCTGATTGCATCATTTAACCTCTAACACATTATTTAAATCCATCAGGGAATTCTAAAAAAATGCGAACTATGTATAAATTCAGTCAAAGGCTACGTTCACACTGCAGCCTGAAGTGAGCCAATTTTGTCAAATCGTTTTTTTTTTGTTTGTTTTTTTTTTGCCAGGGCCGATCACACTTCCAAACATATGTGACCTGTATGTGTTTTGCAGTGTGAACGGGCAAACAACCTGAAAGTGTCCCACAGGCACAGTAGAGGGTCAACGTTCTCACTGTTCTGCCAACCGCATAAAAAGAAGTAGTGCTCAATTTTTGCGGAAGAAAACATGGATGCTAAAGCTGGAGCATAGCTTACACATTTGAAGTTGTTGTCCGACGGGAGCAGCATATTAACAACTTAATCCTCATTATAGTCAATGAATTCTTTAAATTAAATATTAAGAATCTTTTCAGTCCCTCCAGGATTTTGGGATTCTTTTTGTGATTTTTTTGCAATAAAAATCAAGGTGTTTGTGGTACTAATTTGGAAAGATTTGCACTGATTTATGATGGCAGATGTGACTTTTTATTACTAGCTGAATAGCTCATGGAGTATAATCTGACATCAATTAAGGCTGAGGCAGCTGTTTAGTACAAGTAAGAAAGTTTTTGACAATTTGAGAAAAAGCTGCAATAAACTCCCAATTATGTAATAACGCAAAAAGAGTGTGGGGATTTGTTGATTTTGTGTGAATTTCCACAATAATTCTCAAGAAACTGGAGGGACTGATTGATATAATTTGGCAGTAAACAGATAAAAACTGAATTGTTTTAAGCACACAGTGTTTAGTCTTGAATCTAGAGGGCCACATAAAAAGCTATGGAGGTCCGGATTTGACCCACGGGCCTCGAGTTTGACACATGTTATCTAGACTCTTTAAACCCCACTACTTCTCCTGTTTCAAGTGTTTATTTTACGAATAAAATTTTCCACAAAAACCTTTAAAATGTCATTTGCGGAATTAGGCTAATTAAAAAAACGTGTTTCCAGTTAATACAATAATATACAAGTCCATACAAAAATATGTACAAATAAGAAGCACAAAAACAAAGCTCTTGGAATGGATTAACTCAAATATTGCCTTCAATTGCTACTATGACTTACCAGCTACATTTTGCAGCACAACTACACCAATTAACAGCAGACAAAAATTAAATTTAATCCCACTTATTTGATGCTCTCAAAACTGAAAAACAGTACAAACAGCAAAGAATAAAAAAATTAAGAACCCCATGCAATCAGTTTTTGGGGTCACAAACATTAATTTGTCTTTATAAATAAATCAATAACAGAGAATCAAAAATATTTTTCATGATTTTTTTCTATGTATCAATCATATAAGTTCCAATTACTAAAGGGAGTGAGGTTGACACAGATGTGCCTGGATTCAAACTTTCCGGATGCAAGGCAACAATGCTAAGCACTGTCAGCAGCACTGAAACATACTTTAGCCCTATCAAATAAAAAGACACCAACTGCCTCTACTCTAAGCAAAAACAGAACAATGAGTTCCATTGATATGCAATCTAACAAAAGATTGCATTTATACTGAAACAAAGTCTAAACAATATTGTATGTTTCACTCCAGAAACGTAAATATGAACATATTAAGTACAATAGAGTCAGTTATGCATGATGCCCAGTTTTGATGGATGTTTGACTGCAATTTCCTCCAAAATTATTATAATTTTTTTTTTATTTGATATTTCAGTTTGTATACAAACAATATTCAATTGGTTACCAAAAAAGGTTGTGGCCCAAGCAAAGGTCTATCACTATTAAGTACATTTGGGTGGCTAAGCATAAAGTCAAGAGAGATTAGGCAAAAGGAAACAAAGATGAATAAAAGTTTTGCTTTTATTTATATGCAAAGCCAAAATATCAGAATAATAGCTGCATTAATAGGCAGGATGCAGATTTTGTATAGGTTTTTAGATTGGCATGCATATATATATATGGTGAGCAAGAATAGTTCTAATCAGAGAACATAGTGTGCTGCACATTCTAGAACTAATAGGTCAAGAGAAATGTTGCTGATAAAAAAAGGAAAAATAATTAGCAAGAATTATCTGACAGAAAAGGAATGCAAAGAGAGGTGGCCAACATACCATAATTGTAGAGAAGTTTGTAAAATGACTAGTGCATATTAAATAGAGACATACAAAGAAATGCTACACGGTATTAGGAAAAAATAATCTCAAGAAAAATGGGAAGGTTGTTAGATATATATGAGGACATTGAGACAGGGGTTATGTGGTTGCAGTTACAGATGGATTTGTGGTGGGGGTGGGGTTATATCAGGAATTGGCTCTGAGCCCTGTATTGTTTACACCTGTGATGGACAGGTTGACATATGTGGTCAGGCAGGAGCCCCTGTAGACTATGATGCTCACAGATGACATTGTGATCCACAGGGAGCGGAGGAGCAGGAGGAAGTGAGCCTGGAAAGGTAAAAGAAAGGACTGGTGAGAAGAAAAATACAAATTAGCCTAAGCTAGTTCAAAGACATGTGTATAATTGAGAGAAATTGGGAAAACTGTAAAGATGCCAAAATTAGGAATGATGACTGGGATGACGTTAGAAAGAGGTGGCTAATTAGCAAATTATCTAAAGCAGCAGATAGAGAATAGACATGAAGAAATGTGTTGGCTGCATGGAGTGAACAATGATGAATTCCAAGACAGATCTGAAGTAGAAGGATGGCATCAGGAATGAAGGGTGCAGTTTATCAGAAGAGAGGAAGACAAGCCATCATATATTGTGTGAAGACAGTGGCACTTGGGAAAAGTTAGGTTTAACTAGGACTGCTTAAGCGAAGCACTGTAGTACTACTACAGTGGTCACTTTAAGGGATATGTAGTTAGATAATAGGAAAGTTAATAGGGAATAATAATATTTCAATTGATTGAATGTGGATTGAGTTCTTCCAAGACCACATAATAGTAATAGGTTTAATATTTACTATAGGTTACAAAAAATAAATAAATATTTGAGCGACAAAGCAGAGAGAAGGTTTAAGAGGGACTGACTTGAACCTGCTCAGTTTTGTTTTCTGCAAGTCCATTGAGACATGAAACAGACATATTGGCAAAAGTACATCCTCTTTAATTTGTTAGGTTTTACTGGTCTGGTTTTCCAGCCTCAATTCAGGGCAACATTCCAAGTATTACTGTGAATATTTTATTCAGTTATACTAAGGCAAAAGCTAGAAGCGCTGATAGCCTCAACAATGCTCTGTCATAGCTGGGAATGGAATTATGCCTTTTAGTAGTTTGATAATCCTTTAAAGCAAGAGTTTCTACTAATTTTGAGATCTTACTAAAACATTTCTAAAAAATTCTGCAACTAGATTTGACAAATGTTTTGAAACCCTTTATTCCCTGTATACGTATATGTAGTAGATTTGATGTTTTGTATTGTCTACTATACTGAAATTCAGGGGAGCCATTTATCACAATTTTTGGGTGGACACTGAACCCAATAGCTGTATGTACAATCACTCCATAAAAATATCAAATAATTTATGAGGGCAGTGCAGCAGATTGTGAGAAATAGGAGTAATATAAAAGAGAAATGTAAATGTAATTGAGTCTTTCACCACAAGATGGTGTCTGCCTTAGAGGTCACCTCTGCTCTATGCTGCTGTGTGATGCTGCACTGGGACCATAAACAATATGAATTACACCATAAAAAGTTTATGTGATGCAACAGTGATTCTGAAAGAATAAAAAGTATATTTCTACACAACACTTAAGTGATCTTGTTATCAAACAATTTGAGTCACTGATTTTGGACATATGTTGGTGCTGGAAATTTAATATTGTAGGTTTTCAAACTTAACCTTAAACTCATCTATGAAACTAAATGTTCAAAATAACTTTGTCAATGTTTTTTTTTTTTTTCCATTCAGGAATTTCAGAGATGAAACTGTAAAATGTCAACACAGAGGAGCAGAGCTCAGAGATGACTGATTTTTACTTATTTCCCACTTTCAGTACTGAAAGATCACACACATATATATACATATATATAGGCCTATATGCACACATATATAAAAAATATGTACAGTAACATTCTGATATTAGAGACTAAAGAGGAGAACTGCAATATATTGAAACATGACATACTCTATTCCATATTTTAAGTCATTGTAAACCTAACTTGTAGTTGGCAATAATAAACTCCAGTTTTAATAACAATAAAAAAAGTATAAATTTTAGTTTCCCATAAAAGGCCTGTAATGTCTCGTCAATCCAACCAGCGAATCCATCAATCAGTCATTAATCATAAAATATTAGCTACAGCCAATTAGGAGTGTTCGACATGAATTGCTAAGATGTCTTTGAAAAATATAATATCACTCTGAGACTTTACCAAAAATAGATGGAGTTATTAAATATGAAGCAAATGTGTCACTTTGTATTTATTAAACTGACAGTAAATATCAAAGACTGATTATTTTACTGTCTTCAACATCTTTTTTTAGTTATAGGAAATATTGAAACAAAGAATAGTGAGGATAGTACTATTTATTTAGGGAAGTAATTTTCTTATTGCAATTAAATTAACCATGAACCAGAACTGAAACAATGTTTGACTGAACTGAAGTTATAAAGCAATATATTATAAATTATTGAATATACTCTTGTTTTCTTTTAGATTGTGCCAAGTTAAAACATTAGATCATAAGTCATTAAGACTTATTAAGGCACACTAAAGATACCCTGATTTTTACAAAGTACATATAAAACACAATAACATATCTTTAGCACAAGGTTTAATCTTTATAATAATAAATCTAATTGGATTTTAGCTGCTATGAGCAGAAGTTGAGTAAATATGCATAATAAAAAATTGCAATGTTTTACATAGTCCAAAATTACATTTACAATACTCCAATTGATACACAATCATGTTACGGTAAAAAACAAACCTTACTAAATTGATATCTGATTTTCTTTATATTTACAAAGGATTTGCTTCTAAAACCAAAGCCAAACTTCCTTTCCTCTTAAATAGGGGCAAAGAAGTGATAGAAAATCATTAGGTTTTACAACATAAAAAGCAAGACGATAAATTTATGAAGAAGGAGGAAAAAGTTTGGTGTAACTTATGTTTGTACAGTATTAACAGCAATGAACTATGCAAAAAATGTTATTGATAAGGAGTCTTATCAAAACAGATGTTAACATTAGCCTACTATTTTAAACTCCTCAAAAGGAAAACATCTGCCACTGTATCTGAATATTTACAAAGCACAGCTATTGGAAAATTACAAAACTGTAGCAACACTGTGAAAGATACGGCAGACTGCTCTGGAGAGTTTTTGTAATAACACCAAAGTGATTAATCATACACTTTTAAGTGAAAAAGTTCAGAAACCAACTGCTGAGTGTGATAAGGAGTAGATGACTCCCTGTTGCCTCTCTGCTACTTGACAGGTAAAAGACAGAAAAGGGAGTGTATGGTTTTGCTTTATGCCAAAGGACACATCTCTGTAAGCGAACAATGAGAACTGATGTGGCACTTATTGATTCACTTGGGAAGATGGACACTCAGCTACTGACACCACAGTTAAATGGCTACTAAAACCTTTATCCATGTCCCCCCCCCCCCACACACACACACACATCCCTGCTCAAAAGGAAGCAAAGCTTTGTGGCTTACCTGAAATATTTTGGTTGTATGTTGAAAATGTCATGAGAGAAATACCAGGAGAAGTAGCTCAAACTTTGCCTGTGTTAATTCATCTTAGGCAAAAGACTGTATCCCTTTTATGTCTGGGTGGTCGTTCCAATACACTTGTAGCTTGTTTTGGGTGAACTATGCGTTTTACAGCAATGACTAAGATTTTAAGTCCATCTGAAAACAAAATAACCACAACTCATGAACAGTCAGGAAAAAAAGTCACCAGGACTGAAGTTGGGAGTATAACAAAAGGAACTGACAAGGCGTGAATAAAATGGTTGCCAATACACTATGGTGATGATTACTGGATGCTAAACAGGTGAATCTAATTAACAACAATCTACAGATGTCTCAAAAATCTAGCACTGGAGGGAAAACCATGGAGAAGAACGACATATACAACATGAAATTCAGGAAGGAAATAACTAGAAGGAATATTACAAAAGATGAGAGTGGATAGAAATATAAACCAACAATAATAATAAATAAATGAAATAAATAAGAAAATAAAAAAAATATTATTTCTTCAAATAACTGAATATGCTACAGCCAATCAGTGGCTGTAATAATTTGAAGAAAAAATAAGAAAAATCTTTACAGAATGCCTTGCTTAATATTGAATCACAACAAGCAACTAGACAAAAATGATGGTTAAAGAAGGGTATTCATTGGAGGGAAGTTTAGCATCATCTCGTCATTTGCTGGGTTCTCAAGCACTGAGGGTTAAGGGGGCTCCTGGGGCTTACCTGGTCAGACATGATAAGTGGGAGAAAGAGAGACAGAGATGCAGAAACAGAAAGAAGGCCCTTGAGTAAATAGGCCATCCACAGAGACTCTGCTGCAGTCTAATAGAGCCCCTCACAGTCAGTCCCTGTCAGTCAGAAAGGTAAAACAAGGTCTAACTAGGTCCTAATGAAGACAGCCCCACACCAACTTGTCTTGAAACTGCCCAACTAAAAATCAGACACACTTATATATCTCCCAAGCTGTGGAATGTTGCCCACTCAGTGTCACTAACAAGAACAAAGTAAGATCCATCTCTAAGTCCAAGGTAGCTAACACCAGATTTAGTTCAATCTCTTTGGAGTGAACATAGTACATAGCAGGATACTGCTGCACAGCTTTGCAACAATGGAACAGTAACCACAGAATCACAATGCCCCCCATCCAGCACTAATTTAATGTTTTTTAGTTAAACATTTTGCACATGTATATAATTATAAGCTTAATACAGGTTTGGACAAACAAAAAATATATACATCATTAATAGATATTAAATCTGCCGCTCGAGTCAAAAACAATAAAACTAAGTTTTAAACAAGTTTGTAAATTCATGTTTCTCTTTTATTTCCAATGCACTTTTACAGAATACATTTTTGTAAGGCTAAAATACAGAAATAAGTATCAGCTTAAGGTTCTGCAGGATGAACACAGAAAGACATACGTCCTTTATGATGTATTCCCTGTGCTGTCTAAAATGCTTTTGGGTCGATAAAGGAACATTAGGTAAGTTGGAGAGGCAATCGCCATCCTGCTGTCCATCTTAACCCACCAGCATTGCCTCAGGACACAGCCTCTGGCTGGCCTCTAACCAAGCCTTGGCCGGCTGTCTCTATGGTAAGTGCTCTGTCATGAAGATGCCAGCGGCTACAGCATATGCCACCCAATCTCTGGCATATCCCCCATGGTAAAGTGAGGACCGCTAATGGAGAAAATGACTGTATGTACTGTAAGCATATCTTTATCATACAGGAATGACCTTCAGTTGAATCACTTCTGCATTTTCCACCAGATTGTTTCACAGATGTTTGACTACAGACTTCATAGGTATGGAAACTCAAAAGAATCTGAAAAGAAAACAAACGGGAAGATTTCCTGTCTCTTGTCAATCCTTAGGATTCAGAGAAACAGCTTTACTTTGAGACCTTGGAGCTCATCAGGCTGCAGTAATGATTTTCACTGAATAAATATATATTTTTAAAAAAAACTAAAGGACAATTGGGTGCCAATATTTTAATTTATAGGCTTTTTTATTGAACACCATTAATATGTGTGATAAAAGGATACAATAAACTGATGTTTGAATAAAAAAAGATAATGCCTTTCACCTGTAAAACTCTAAGAATGCACAAAATTGTGCAAAATTAGCTTCTAAAATTGAAGCAAACTTACTAAAAACTATTTAGTTCTAAAGTGAAATACACATCTATTTTACGTAACACCTAATTAAAAGTATACTGGTAAACTTGATTATATATCTTTATTTGCAACTTGTTGAACTATGTTTTACATAACTGTTATTTTTGCTTTGCACTCAGTAATACTGAAAGGTAGGGAAAGCATGCAAGTACTGTGTTAACGTCAATGCAAATGTTTTAAACATTTGTACTGATATTAAAACATCAATACAAGGTAAAAAAACAAAAAAAAACTTCAGAATATTTTTAGTTGAATGGAGATCCTAAAGACATACTTGCTCAAAATCCTTTGCAGGATTCGTGTAAACAGCAGTAATGCAGACTTTAGCCAAAATGTACATAATTAGGCGCTGAAGTCTCTATACATGCTTTCTCTTTAAACTTTAAAGTCAGTATTTCTGTACTTTTTGTCCACAGTAGCTTATGCCATAGTGTCCCTTCCATAAGCTACTGTATAATTACAGGACGTTGCAGGGTTGTAAAGGACTACTGCAATTTGGTAAAACAATCCTTACTGTAAATTTACACTGTAGAAACACAACCCCTAGCGCCGGGTACAAAGTAATCACTACAACTGTATTATCTTCCATGTACAAGTCTTTAATTAGTTTCACTTTTGTCACAAAGTAGGCATACATTTCATGGCGGAATGAATAGAATAAGATTACTTCAAAACCCAACCCTGGATTCTTTCTCTAAAACAGTTTTAAAGCAGTCAGATAAGAGGAAAGCTACAGGGAGAAACTTTATTGTGTGTCTGTATCACAGAGTATGAGGGGAGTTCAGAGGCTGCATGGAATGAAAAAGCCTGGGCTTATGTTTTCAAATCATAGAGTTCCCAAATACAGTGTGTGGGTCTCAGCTATGAAAGGACAGAAATAAGATCTGACAGTGAACATTCTCACATGGTCTTATACAATGTCATCTTTATTCAAGTATGTCAAATGTAATGTAACATTATACTGGGCACTGCAAAAAACTTATTGAAAATAAATACTGAAAAAAGCATGCAATGTTTAAACTGATGAAAATTGATTAAAAGTTATTAACCCTTTTTCAAGTACAGATCTATTGAAGCAAATGTAACCCACAGAACTATTTTAAGGTGATAAACTGAATGTGGAATTAACATCAGCTATAGTTTCTAAGGTTCATGTAATTTATTACTGTTTTTATAAAAATATTTGTGGATCTTATAAGATCTTCACTGTTGCCTTGCAGCAAGAAGGTCCTGGGTTCGATTCCCGGCCCGGGGTCTTTCTTTACGGAGTTTGCATGTTCTCCCTGTGCATGCGTGGATTCTCTCTGGGTACTCCGGCTTCCTCCCACAGTCCAAAAACCTGACTGTCAGGTTAATTGGTCTCTCTAAATTCTCCCTAGGTGTGAGTGTGTGTGTGTATGCTTGTTTGTCCTATCTGTTTCTGTGTTGCCCTGTGACAGACCGGCAACCTGCCCAGAGTAACCCCGCCTCTTGCCCGGAACATAGCTGGAGATAGGCACCAGCACCTCCCGACCCCATTAGGGATAAGGGTGTAAAGAAAATGGATGGATGGATGTAAGATCTTCCCAGTAGACTTTTTTTTGTAAAGATAACTCGTACCTGACTGTGATGGTGACGTAGTTCTCACAGTTACCACAAGTCTATATGTCACTGGTTGACCAAATCCTCCCAAACCACCACACCCCCCCAGGAAGAGAAGTTTTCTTTCAACCCCTGGTTGATTGTTGCTAAGCAACAGTTAACCTCGGAAATATGTAATTTGTGCATCTCAGAGAAAGTCAGCTAGTTTAATCTCTGGGACACAAAATTTGACCCTCCCCGAATAATATGATTGCAAAGTAATTCCAATGGCGTTTGTGCTTATGCTTAACAACTTTAAAATCGATCTGTAAATAGAGATATTACATATTACTTCCATTATTCTGCACAAATGTGTTGCTGTGAGGTCATAAGCCATTAACACACATTTAAAAATCAAATTTCAATGAAAACTTGAAAATGAGCATGAAGACTTGTGTGAATGTAGCCTTATTCATCATTTCTTTAATTATAGTCTTGAAATTCAGGATTATCTAAAAGAAGGGGGAAAAAACAGGTAAATGAGGCAACAGTTCTGATCACACATCCAAACAGAGAAAGAGGAAGTCATGAGAAGAAACTGGAGGAAAAAAGTGAAATTGAGTAAAAATAACTTAAGAACAGTGTAGAGTCCAGAAGATCGGTGTCATGGGAACAACGAGAGGCTTCTGCCATGCAACTGAGCATCTGGAAGAACAAGTCTCTGATTTCTCCTCTTTCTGCTTTTTTCCCTTTCAAAGACCACTTGAAAGCCTTTCTGTGGTATTGAGCAGGTGGGGGTATGTGTAGAGAAGGGCTAAGGCTGAGAATGGGCAGGGCTGGGTAAAGCAGTTCCCACTTTCTCTATCCAGTGAAAAGAAGTGGAAGACCCAGAGGTCCAAAGGCCCAGTGGCCCAAAGCTGCAGCCAAGTATCTCTGAGGAGCCTTCAGCAGGGAAGAAGGGAAAACTGAAGGCATATGGCTAGGTAACTACAATAAAAGCAAGCCTTAAAACCAGGCTAAGCTCTACCCCTACTTGCAAAATGTTGAACAGTAACATCTTTCAAGAGATATAACCATGTCCTTCTTTTACCAAAACTGCAAAGATTTTTCCCTTTTAATTGAGTTTGCATGCGCAACTTAAAGGTCATATTGTAGTAAATCATTATTTATAATAGTGTACTACACCTAAATGCCTCACTTTTTTTATTTAAAAAAAAAGAAAGATCAGACTTAGATTTTGATACTTTACCTTTAGTGTTGTATGATGCTTTTTCTTCCACAAGGAACAGTATAAAGCTATTTAATCCAAGCAGGTTGCTGTAACAAACTACTGCTGCAACCAAGATTTTCTTTAACATAATTGATGAAAACAGTAGGTAGTCTTTGAAAGCTTGGCCTTTTGGGGGAACCTTCAAACAGTATCAATTGTAGAAATTGGCTCAGCTGAATGCAGTCTATTCCCTATCAATAAAGTATTCAGCCCCAATAGCTGGGAGAATAAGGGAGAGATGAGCCAAGGAGATCCCCAGAGGAATCCCTAAATCTAATACATAGTGAATGCTCCAATAAATTAAAAAACTTCAAATGATCGAAGGGATGGTATTCCCATCAAACACAGCATAAAACTGCAGAAGAAGGTGCATTCTCAGTGGAAAACATTTAGAGGTGTTTTTCAAGCCTTCATTGGAAACAGTGAACATAAATGTCACAGTATAAGAACCTTTAGGTGTTTTCATCTTCAAGCATCTACAGCCCTGGAAATACACAATACTTTACCGAATCAAAATATACAGTAAAACACAAAAGTAGGTAATATTAGAGCCACATGGCGAGACAAAGAATAGTGTTAGTAATTTGAATCAGGATACCAACTTTTATGATATCCTATGTCCTGTTTCTCCCTTATAATATAAATTTAACTAATTTATTTTATTTTATTTTTTTTTTAATAATGCCAAAGGGAAATTAGAAGTCAGCTCATTCGGCTTCAGTCTGCTGTGTAGGTGTAGTTAAACCTGTATGTATTTGTACTGCTTCAACATTTTCACTTCTTCGCTTATAAATGGTGTGTGAAATATTCCTCACAAAGCAGCCTGCTTCATTCATCCAGATGACAAGTTTGTTAAAAATTATTTCTTCCAAACTAACCGCAAGACACCAAACAAAAATTTCAAATCTTAGTTTATGTCGCTGAAGAATGTGTGTTTAGACAACAGACATTTGTGCAGGGTTTATTTACCCGAGGCAGCCGGAGGACAACAAAGCTTGACCAAAATAATTTCAAAACAGAGGAATTTCAGAAAAAAGAAAAAAAAAAGAGACCTAACTTGATCAGTTTGTCACTAATTCAATGATAATTGAGGAAAAATAATAAAATAAACCAAAAATAATAGGAAACAATAGAACATTTAGACTTTAAGAGCAACTAAACCCCAAATAAACTTCTCTCTTTTTTGCAGATAAGTTGTATAAAACCATTTCATTCAGTCACGTCCCTATGGTGCATCAGAAGTTGGAATTGCGTACATGGATCACTAGATTTCAGCTTTGCACATGGGTGATTCATTTGCATCATGAAAACTGACTGTCATGTGTCTCTTCTGCTCTGACTGCAGAATGACTACAGTGCATAGGAAGCGAGAGGGGCTCATGGCAGCATTTGCTTCTTGCTCAGCACAGTTACTGAGGAGCTATAGATGCTTTCACATGTTGTTGCCAAAGCCTTCTATAACATAAACAAAGTTATCAAAGTAGAGAATATTGGTTGTTATTGTTAAAAAAAAAACACATAAGATTTATTCTGCTCTTTTGAAATGCTACTTATCTTACACTACTTACTACTTAACAAGAACTGCGCAGTTGGTGAATTTTGCAGAAAAGTGTTGTTTTTTTGTCATTGCTGGTGACTATATTATAAAATTGACATTCAACACAAAAGTAAAAATTGGATTTATACTTTGTGGCAGTTCGTTACCAGCAAAAAAAACCTCATCCCTTAGCACCATATTGAGTACTGTTTTTAAAATATGACCTCTTTTGAAAAACTGTTTATCTGCTTAGACACAAGAAATTTACAGTTGGTAAATTTTGCAAAAGTAAAAATCAGATGTTTACTTCGTGGCACTTGGTTACCAGAAAACGTGATCATCTCTTAGCAACAGATTAACTGCAAATGCTGTTATTGTTAAGAAAACATAAGATTTCTTCTCCTCTTTTGAAATACTACATGTCTTAAACTACTTAGGAAGAATTGTGCAGTTGGTAAATTTAGCAGAAAAGTGATTTTTTATTTATTTTTTGTCATTGGTGGTGAATATATTATAAACCAGACATTCAACGCAAATGTAAAAGTCAATTTATACTTCGTGGCAGTTCGTTACTAGAGAAAAACACTCATCTCTTAACACCGAGTTAATAAAACATAAGCTCTTTTGAAAAACTGCTTATCTGCTTATACATAAGAGTTTACAGTTGGTAAATTTTGCTAAAGTAAAAATCAAATGTTTACTTCATGGAACTTTACCAAAAAAATGCGCTCATCGCTTAGCAACAGATTAACAGCAAATATTGTTTAAAAAAAACCCACATAATTTCTTCTGCTCTTTTGAAATAATACTTATCTTACACTATTTACTACTTAACAAGAATTAAGCAGTTGGTGAATTTTGCAGAAAAGTGATTTTTTTTTTTGTCATTTTGGGTTAAATATATATGAAAACAGACATTCTGCACAAAAGTAAAAATCGGATTTATACTTTGTGGCATTTCGTTACCAGAAAAAGAAATGCTCATCTCCTAACACCAAATTAATTATTGCTTATAAACATAACCTATTTTGAAATACTGTTTGTCTGCTTGGACACAAGAAATTTACAGTTGTTAAGCTTTGCTAAAGCAAACATCAGCTGTTTCACCGTGGCACTTGGTTACCAGAAAATATGCTCCTCACTTAGCAACAGACTAACAACAAACATTGTTGTTGTTCAAAAAATATACTATTTATTCTTCTTTTAAAATACTACTTATCTTACACTACTTAAGAAGAATTGTGCCTTTGATGAATTTTGCAGACATTCAACACAAAAGTAAAAATTTGATTTATATTTTGTGGCACTTGGTGCTCATCTCTTAGCAACAGATTAACAACAAATATTGTTATTGTTCAAAAAACAAGATTTCTTCTGCTCTTTTGAAACACTATTTATCTTACGATACTTACTACTTAAGAATTGTGCAGTTGGTGAATTTTGCAGAAAAGTGAAAATGTGTATACTTTTTTTATTTCGTCATTTATATATTACAAAACAGATATTCAACAAATATACTTTTCTGTAGTAAGTGTTTCGTGGTCTCTGTAGTTCTAACTGGAAGCTCTGCCCTCCTCTGTTGGAACTGAGGGTTCCACCATCTCTGTAGTTCTAAATCTGTGCCCTCTATGGTAACTAGCCCTCTCTAAAAACTGTCTTGTGGGAGTGATACACAGAGCGGGAGACAAAATTCTCTCTCTTTTGAGCCTAACTGAACAGTGTCAGAATTTGTTTTGATTTGAATTTGGCTCGTTTTTTTTTTCGCTAGTTACATCGCCATGGTTACTCGAAATGCCAACAGAAGAAATAGTTTGAGATATATTGTGGGGGTGCACGCATTTTTACCGTTAATGAGTCGCATTAACAGTAAAAAGAAGCGGCAGTTATTTTGAGGCTTAAGAGTAATAGGTGCCTTCCATGCATTGCATGAAGTCGTTGAAATGCCTTGCTTTGTAAGGCATGTCAATGCTCTCCTATGCTCTGCTGTGGCAGGCCCCAATTATAATTATAATAGCCCTCTGTCCCATTAGCAAAGGCACAACTGGAATGTCTACTTTTATACCACTTATAATAAACACAATTTTGTACTCACGACACCTCCAAAGGGGAAAAACACTGTTGCAGGCCTTTGTGGAGAAAACATTGAGAGCGTTGAAATTTCCCGTAAACAATGAGTGCGCTGAAAGTCACCAAAAGAAAACACTGAGAGCGCTGAAAGTCACACAGGAAAACATTGAATGCGTTGAAATTGCTAGCTAGTTTAGCTTAGCTAAGCTTCATGTATCATAGGTCTCCTCTCTCTTCTGTCCCGTCCGCCCCAAAGCTCCTCTAACGTTTTCCGAGTGTCGTACTCCCCATGTGTTTGCCTTCCTTTCTTTCGGGTTTGTCACTCGCCTTTTTTCGCTCGCAATCCACGCAAAAACTTCTTCGTTCTCCCTGTATTTTGCCCCTCCCCCACGCAACTGACAATCAATCCCCACAAGCGGCCCTGTCAGGTCGTCTTGGTAACCAATCGACCGTCTATGGCAAGCCGTCTTAACATAAATTCGGTTTCGTCTGACTATACGTAATTAAATTCTAGATATCTAAAAATATATTTTGACTAGACAAAACTGCATTTGGCTATCCGGAATGGTAATTTAAGATATCTGCATTTACATTCTGACTAGTAAGAATAATAATTCAAGATATCTTCAATTACTTTTTGATGAGTTCCAAATTACGAGACTGGATCAGTCATTTGTCGGAACACATGAGTAATTACAATTTAAGATATCTTGAACTTAATTATGACTAGTCAAAATTACAATTTTCTTTGTCTGAATTAAGAATTGCGCAGAAGCCCTTTTGTGCTGTCCAAACAGTTGCCTGCAGAATTTTATGACAAAATTGTCAGTAAAGGCCACAACGTAGAAAGAGCTCGGCAATGTTGGATATGCGGAGAATGCAAACTATAAGACTGCTTCTCAAATCTGCGAAGAATTTCCTGTTTATTCATTTCTGACAAACCGAATGCACTTAAAAACAGCTTTGAAAAGCTAAAATTGCTATTGTCAAAGCAATTTCAACATTAAAGTTGTGCATTTTCAAACACCTTTTGTCGGGTTTTTTTTTTCTATTTTCATTGTAACTATACAGAATACATATTCAAGATATCAGTAATGTCATTCTGACTAGTCAGAATGTTAATTTAAGATATCTTAAATAGAAAAGCTGTGTAATTCAAGATATCTCTAATTAATTTAGAGATTTTTTAAAAGGAATTTTGACTAGTCAAAATTACAATTAAAGATATCTTGAACTTAATTATGACTAGTCAAAATTTAGTTTTGTCTAGTCATTATTTGCTTTTAATATATCTATAATTTAGTTTTCACAAAATTTTTCTAAACAACATATCTCATATCCAAAAATAAATTTAAGATATCTTGAATTATGTTGTCATTCGAGATATCTTTAGTTAGAATTATGACTAGTGAAAACTAAAATCGAGATATCTTGAATTTACGTCATAACTAGTCATAATTTAATTGTAGATATCTGAAATGTGTATTTCAGATAGTCAGTAATTTATTGTAGATATCTTGAATTGAAGTCTCCATACAACTCAATGGTAAATCTGATGTCATTTCAACTGGTCAGAATGTAATTAGAGCTATCTTAAATCGCTTAAACGTCTTGTCATAAAACAATTTGAGATATCTGGAATGTAAAAACCGAATTTATGTTAAAACGGATTGCCATAGCATGACTAATTCAATGAGTGTAGGTTACGTCACCCCAACGTTGCGATATTTAAATCAGATGATAATGTTGCTAAAACATTGCTGTTTTAAAAATTAATACATAGACCAAATTAATTAATAAGTAACCACCTTTACTGTATTAAAATTAAAAAACGTTTCTTAACCACCTTTACTTAAAAAATGTTATGACATAATATGAAATCTATAGCTGTCACAAATTCCATTTGCTTTTTAATATATTTGTGTTATGACTTGATCTAAGAATTTCACTGACCTTAAGATCCATATGCACATTACAATAACCCACAGGTGTCCCACAATAATCTATTTCAGCATCCATTTATTCAATTCCAATCCATTTATTCAGTTGCATGGAAATTAGTGCCTAAGTAATGGGCAAGTGGCCTATCAGTCTAGCACAGGGTCTACATAATGACACAAATAGCAGACAAATATGCAGAATTACAAATTAACCCAACTTGCATAATTAGGAGAAGTAACTGGGCTAGGGAAAATATGCAAATTCCACATTGTGCCCCATGCTTTATCCATTTCTAATTTTTTAATTTTTTTAGGCTGCACAGTAGTTCAGCTTATATCATTGTTGCCTTGCAGCAAGATGATCCAAATCACATCCTGGGGTCTTCCTACATGGAGTGTGCATGTTATCCCCGTGGAGGTGAGGGTTCTCTCCACGTACTCCGGTTTCATCCCACAATCTAAGTCAATTTGTGTGACTGTTAGGTTTACAGGACTCACTAAAGTTTGCCTTTGGTGTGTGCATGCATGGTAGTTTGTCCTGTCTATCTCTATGTTGCCCTGTGATGGACTGGAAACCTTTCCAGGTTGTACCTTCCCTCTCGCCCGATTACTGCGGCAAATAGGCACCTGCACTCCTCTCAGTCTTGTAAGGACAAATGTGTGTAGATAATGGATGGATGGAGGAATGAAGGGAAATATTTTTTATACTTAGGAAATTGTGTAAATTTACCAACTGGATTTTCTCCAGACTGCTGACATTTCCTAACAGATGCACTATTTCAAGAATAAGTCTGATTAATTTTTGAAAGATGAGCTGTTGATTCAGCTAAAGCATCAAACCCTCTGTTTGATACAGCTCTTTATACATATTGATTTCTATATTATTTTGAAAGAAAATGTTTGTTTTGTCTAACGACAAAAAAATTGCATCTCAATATAAATGTCAGGCTTGTTGAACAATCATGTTTAGCTGTCCATTTATTGCTGGCTTTAATCTATAAAATATAATACATAAAAAAAGATGAAAGAAAAGAACAATCAGAAATAATACTCAAATTCATAAATAAACTGTTTGGTCTTCAAGACAATGAGAATTATAATGTATAGATCACTTAATATAGTAATGCCATATCAATGACACCTTCAGCCTTTACAGACTTTTCTTCCTGAAAGCCTCTGTTGTGACACAATCATTACAAATTGATTGCAAAATAGCTAACAATTGTGATTAAATAATTAAATTCTTGTCTATGCTTCAGAGAATCGGGAGAAAATTAACTTCCCAGCAACCTCATTTTTTTTTCTGAACACGAAATAATGATTTTCTGCCAGTCTAATTACAAAGCCAACATCTGATCAAGCCTACATCCAGAGGGGATTATCACATGCACTGGTATTAGACCTCATTACCAGCCTGAGTGCAGAATTATTACATCTTGTAATTGGATGGTGAGATTTATATACAGATCAGACCGGTTTCTTTAGGATTGTAATTACAGGCTTCGCTGGTTAGCTACTTATCACTCAGGAGTGGAGTGCAGGAAATCAGCATGTGGAAGAGCATTTCATTAACCTCTCGCCCTGATGGAGTGGGTAACACTATACCTAACATGTCTGTTTTAGGAACAACAGCATAATTTGCTCATCAAACAATTTATCACACCCTGCTTTGGACAATGCCAGATTAAAGACTTCACACCGAGATCAGCTCTTGAATAAACAATTACAGGAAATATGTCTCCATAAACTATCATTTTTTTTACTGTTGACTAGGCCTTATTTTCTAATTACCCAAGATAAGTGTTAGTCTTTGCCCTCAATAGCAGCTTCATAAAGCACACAGTGTGAATTAGTGCCTAGGGTTAACAGAGTAAAAAGACTTCAAACTGCATCTGGAGAGGAGTGAGGAGTATTAGGTTATTCATGGATCTTTAGACATGTCTGTGCTTTCTTCGACCCGTGTACTTTGCTAATAAACACACGTTTGTTCTGTTAATTTCTCTTTGTCGACTGAATGTTCTAGCTGCCATCAGATTATGTAAATCATTGAAAATAATATATTTTTTATAAGAAAAAAATAAGAAAAAGCTGAATTGATAGAGGTGTGGGCACCTTACTCTCTCTGACACCAATCTTTCAAATGCAATTAGGCAAGACTTGCATGTTCCTGTTCATTGCAAGAGCAAAATACTTAAAGGACATCTTCAAACCATACCGCTTCTAGTCAGTGAGTTGATGCAATCTGCTGGGTTTCCTTAGAGAGAACACTTTTTAACAATTTGTAATGTGTATACTTTACTTGGAATCTGTATTATTTGATAAGTTCCTTGAAACAATGTGTTGTCGATTGACAGCATATAAATAAATTGAATTGAATTGAATTCAATTTAAACAGTTGCTTTGGTTGCAAACATATCATTTATTGTGCACCACAGTAAATCTTCTGTGACTGTATCAAAGCCTAACACTTTTTCACTTTTTAATGAATTGAAAGCGAATGTAGGGCAAATAAATTGACTGGGGGTGGGGGGCGAAATATGAGGAAAAATGTGTTGACCTGATGGAACGCAGCTCATTTGCTGACACAACCAGAACAAAAACAAAAGCATCAGCATCTCTTCACAGTTAACACCCATACAACTCACTTTCTTATTGCACATCACAAAGTCCACCTCTGTAACAATCAATACAGACCTACATTTTATGAGACAAGGAGTTAACATGTTCAATTACGCCACAGACAGCTCTATTCTTTTGTAACAAGTAATCCGGGTGGTGAAATCAATACTGACAGGCTCACGGCACGCTAGCTAATTTCATATTACCTCCAACCAATAGCAAGGCAGTTCGTAATGGAGCTGTAGTTCCACTTCATTATAAGAATAGAGGTGGGGGGGGGATCAATACTACCGTAAATGCACACATGCTCACGTTAACACACACATATAAACACTAAGTTAAACACACACAGACAAAAAGGCCACTCTGCTACATCAGAGTCCCCAAGGGGCTTCACAGAGCTGTCTGATGCAGGGCAGATGGGCTGGATGGAGAATGAGTGTGTCGGGTCATAACCCCTCCCAAAATAAATGACATTTCAAGTCTTCGGCACACAAACACTTGCAATGACGTGTCTTGCCCGTATATTTTTCTTTTTCATTGTTAAACAGTTTCAAGGTAAATGCAGCCTTTTTTGTTTTCAACTATAAACACACATTTGAATACATATTAAATCAACACTTATCTTTTTTCTCAGCAAGGTCATAGTCTCCAAAAGAAAAAGAGAGAAATTGGAGGTTAAGTTTTAGAGATCAGTCTTTTCACAGATTATCTGTCTCATATTATACATATATTTTTTTTAATCAAAGTTACATACTGCAGCTTTAAGGGAATTTTTCCCAATAAACCTGTGAAAACATTACCATATACAATAAATAATAAAAAAAACTGTTTACCATAAGCAATCAAATGAAAGTGAGTTTAATGAAAGCAAGTAAAAGTTCTACATTTACAGTGTCACTAAGTGCAGATGAAGCAGTATGAATATTGCAGGTAACAAGACAAAATACTCTGAGGACTTAACTCTAACATTCTCTTTTTCATAAGTTCTTGTTATCCAATTTGGATTATTGCACTCATTAATAACCTTTTGCAGGTTGTGTTTCAAACTCTGTGACAGCAGCATCATTTAGGTTCAGTAAAGGCCAGCCTCACAACAGTTGACTATATAAGAACACCTCATGGAAGTGCTATGCAACTATTAAAAGCATTTCAATACATTTCACTCTAAATACTTTTTAATTTACCTTATGGCTTACTGTCAATTTCCTTGCAAATATTCCATATGGAATTTCGGAAATCAAATACTCAGGTTTGTGAGTTTGACAGAGACAGTTCTCAATAGCATAACAAATGCTACATGAACAACCCTGATAGCAACTGGAAGTTTAAAAGATGTAATACTCATGTGTAACATTAATAAGCTGCAATGACTTATTAATGTATGATGTTTTTTTGGATGTTTTACTGGACTACTGTTTTTTAGTGGATCTATGTAAGGTAACGTCATTAAAATCATTAACAAAGATTCTTGCTATTCTTTGTTTGGAACAAATGTTAATGTCAAATCATTTCAGATCAATCAATTTAGTTCATTAATTTAGCATTTATTCACAAAAAATTTTTATCTCGAAGACAAGCAGAATTCTCATACATAAATATAGAATCAAATTATTACTGAGACCAGTCACATTGACAGATTCAGTAATAATTGAATCTGTCAATGTGACAGATTCAACTGATCACATTTCCCAATGTGATCAGTTATTATAACACAATCCAGTCAATGTTTATTGCCCATACTGACAAAAAATATTTTGAGGAAGCCCAGCTCTTTGTATCAAGTCATTGACTTTGCTGCAAGCAATTATCCAAGGCAAGCATGTGGTGACAGTGGAAAGGAAATCTTCTGACAGAATGAAGCCTAAAGCAGGATTCACCTCACTATGAGCAACTACCTGCAGTGACCAACAAACACAGAGCAAACAAAGAAAGCAAAGCAAACACACGTTGATGGTCAACGATAACATCAAGGTTAAAAAAATAAAAATAAATTAAAAAACATTCACAATGTTATACTGAACTGCTTGTTTTGTAGTATTAGCCGAACATCCAAATAATTTACAGAACAGAGAAAAACATTATTTGATTCAAAATGTTGGTTTAGAAATGGACATCCC
Source organism: Alfaro cultratus (assembly GCA_903066825.1). Classification (NCBI taxonomy): domain Eukaryota; kingdom Metazoa; phylum Chordata; class Actinopteri; order Cyprinodontiformes; family Poeciliidae; genus Alfaro; species Alfaro cultratus. The sequence goes on along the minus strand of CAEFZX010003914.1, from coordinate 54,944 downwards.
CAAAATAAATCATATTACTTTTTTCAGTTGGTTCTGCTTAAACTTGGACAGTTTTATATTTCCTTGTGGGCATTCTTTAGTTAAATGCATTTCTAGCAATATAAATCTTACGGCAACAAACAAAGGCAAAGTAAGAAAACTGTGTCAAGTCTATCAGTGTATGGAAAGACTGTAACTCTAAGATAGTCAAAGAAAATCACTTGTGCATTTCCCCTTCCCATTATCTAATTAGCCTCCTATTTCTTTCCCATCAGTGCGATGACCTGGATTTTGTTGAAATGGTGCTGGTCAGCCAATATGAAATCTGGTGAGAGAAGCCAAACCATTTGGGGGGTAGCAGAATCATAAATCAGCAGCAGCGGGAGAGAAGAGTGAAGAGGATTTATAAAGATGTTGTACTCAGGCAGCCCACTTGTGGACACTGTGATGAATTCATAAGCACATTGCCAAGGCAAACTACTTTATTATCCTACAGCCCAGTGGTCATTAATCTCCCTGGGAGGCCAGCATCCTGGAGGATCACCAGACCAAAGAATTTATTCAGGCCTGAAGGAACCCATTTCATTAGCCATTCAATCTGTTCAGCTGCTCAGCTTCACCCTTTGCACTACTTTTTCTTTCCTTTCTTTTTAGTGTACAAAATCGGATAAACATTTCAGTTCTTATGTTTTTATTATGATGCATTATATATTTATTGTAGGGATTACAAGAATGAGACTGTTTATAACCACAAAGAGGCATATTTATATGTGGTTGATTGTTTACATAATCAACACAATATTACTACTTTGATAATGAAAAACATTCATTTCTGCTGTTCCTCACAGGGTTCTCAAATACAGATGTGACAATCCAACCCTGTGCCATTATGGTAACAAGTGGTGCAAAACAGAAGAAAAAAAAATAAAAATCCATAACTAAACTCTTAAGATATTTTTTGTAAAAGACTCTTTACTGAAGTCCAGGATAACTTGTATGGTTTCCTTTGTTTTCTAATACCGTGTGTATCACAAAAAACTAAATTGGTTTCTAAAACCAAAGATGGACATAGGAACATAGTGCCACACAATCATAGATGCACTGTCTCTCATAAATCTGTCTCTGACATTGGAAAAGTTTGAGTTTGCAAAACTAATAATATTAGTTTCACAGGTGATATGCAATCTTGTTAGTTGTTAACAAAAGAAATAATTGTAAAATAAACAATAGACGCACAATGTTTTGATATTTCTCAGTGTCCACTGGAAAAGCCCAACTTTTACACACAGGATATTATACTGAGTGTTCTGATGTGGAGAGGTCTACAGTATCATGTAAACAAAGGTGGTTGAAATGAGATCAAATTTTGCATTTAAAATGCTTCACTTTGCTATGTTTTGTATGTCTTATAAGGGTTTACCAAAAGTACATGTGGAGTAATTTTTGTCAACCACAGTCTATCCCAAAAGACTCTTTCCACTTTAAACACTTAACAGGCTAAATAAATAATGATTGCCTGCATACTCCCTGTGCGTGGGCATGTCTCAGAGCTAAAGGCACAAGCCACTAACCCTTGGTCCCAGAGCACCAGGAGTCCTTAAAACCAATAATTTCCTTCCATTCAGTCCACTACATTGCAGCTGTGCGTCTGGCAGATTATAGGCCTTTAAGTACTATTGAAGTATGAAATGTGACTCTAGAGCCTATGGGCTGTCAAAGAAAATGTAAAAATCTGAAGAGAGAAACATATAAGGACAGAAGGAAAAGAGAGGTGAGTAACAGAAGGCAGACAGCCCAGATTATTTGGTTTAACATATGTAAATGTACTCCAAGTTACTGACTTTGTTACTATTTTTATAATTAGTAGAAGGTTTCAAGCCTGGTCAACTCGACTCTCCACTGGATAGAACATAACTCAGTCAAAGCTTTTTCTCAACTATGGAAATGATGTATATATTATTTTCATTGCAGGGTCATTAATGGTTAAACATAAATTACAAAAAATATATTTTCTAAAACTTAAGTTAATTTTCTAACTGAAAGACAACTCCTCTCAAACACTCCATCCAGTCATCATCTTCCATTTAAACCATACCGGGTTGTGGAGGTAACCTGTCCAAGGAGGAAACCCAATAATCTTCCTGGGATGTGCCTAAAAATCACCTAATATTCGGAACTAGGAGGCATTCTGATAAATTTACCAAAACACCCTAATTGGCTCTTTTCTATGAAGAGCAGCAACTCTTTTCAGTTCAAATAATTTATAAAGTGTGCTTATAGCTCAGGCTGGCCCTGTGTACCCAAAATAATTTGTACACAGTATGCAAAGTCAAACTGATAACCAAATGTTAAAAAAGTTTTTGTTGATTAAAGAAATACATGTTAGCTTCTTTGTAGCACATTAGTCCAAAAAAGGGTAAAAGCTATGCAAATTGCTTGCTTTCACTCTAATACACTGTCTTTTTCTGTATTTAGGTTATTGCAAACAACCTCTGAACCATCAGTCATGGTTATGAATGTATCACATGACCCTTATATTTACAGCATGAAGACAGATTTGCACAAGCCCATACAGATGTGCAACCTGATCCCTTCACACATACACAGTCATTCAGATCAACCAGACTTTCCTTCCTCCAGCTGTGAAGCAGTGCTAAGGCCATGTATCCTGATGGCATTGATGGTGCTTCATGTAGACCTCTGGTCTGTGAAGGTTAACTTCCTCACCTCGGTGGAGTCAGTGCAAAGGCTTGTGATAGATGGGAGTGCAGTGCAGCTCTCCAGTGAAAATAGAGGCTGAGGCCACACTTTATTTTGTCCAGGTATAAATTAAAAATAAGAGGATCACAAAATGTATACATCCAGCAAGCTTAGCCAAAGAATAAGACAACCTTTCTCAGTGTTGATGCTTAAAGAGTCTACATCATGTACAGCTAATAACTCAAGTTAAGTGCCAGCAATTCCAGGGTAACATTTACTATAGAATTATAGATTGCAGATGATATATTGGATTAACTGTCACGCCCAATATATTTTTTATATCTCCACGCTTAATAAATTCTATAGGCAAGTAATAACAGTACAACAGTATAGTAGGGGTTAGGTAAAAGTTACTGTAAATAATTCCTGATAGATCTAGCTCTTTATAAATATATAATTCACATATCATTTTTTTAACCAGGAATAGTATATGGATATTGCAAAGTACTTTTTTTCTTGTCTTTGTCTACTAGCTAATTTGCGCACTCAGTACCTGTTTGGACTGTGCTACTGACTACAACAATAAAATACACCTTAACGATCTTAACAAAACGGCTTTGCATAGCACAAAGAAAAATAAACCTATAACAGCAATGGTAAAAACAGATCAAATGGAGTGAACCAATGGTTATGTGTGTTTTGAGGGACTTCATATTATCAGTTACATAGCAGTGTACAGTGCCCTTCAAATCTGATTCAGCCCAAATCAACTTCTAAGGCATATTATATTTTGAGGATATATTTCACCAATCATGGGTAAGTTTCATAGATTTTAAAACAAGGAGTGTTACAGGTTTTGATTATTGTTAAAACCAAACCTTGACAGATATATAGAAAAACAGGTTTTGGTGATCTAGTCACATGCAGTATGTAGTAGATTGCAACTAAGAATGTTCACAATTCAAGTGGATTTGCAATCCAGAATAACTTTTTTGTCTCATTCAGGAATAAATATGCCAAATTATGGCCTACTTCTGTACACTCATATACCTGATAAGTAGATTCACCCAATATCCCAGTTTGGAAAACTGGCTAAGTAAATTAATAAAGGAAAAATTGTGGGAAGACAGGAAGTAAGAAAGGATGCCCAAAAGCCAAACAAGGAATGAAACATGAGATGGAAGAGAGACTGAACAGACACCGCACACAGTGTTGCAAATAATCAAAGCTTAAGTGAGACCTACTCATGCGTGAATTTGAACTTGGCTAAATTGTGCTTCTGAACATCTGATAGGTGCTGTGGAAAAGAAAGCCATTAGAGCCGGTTCAGGTAAACAAAATAGGACTCCAGTGGGAGCAAGTAATATTGAGGCATTGAGGGGGTGGGTGGGCATCTTTGAAGTGGCTCAGCGTATTCCCCAGACAACACAGAGATATTTATTTGAATAATGTGCAGATTTACACCCGAGTGAGCAGAGATGTGTACAGGGGGTGGGAAGATGACGGTTTAATTTCTAACTCGAGTGAAGAGCATTGAGTGAAGGAGGAAAAAAAGGAGGAACAGAGACAAGGGAATTAAAATGAGTGAGAGAGACTGTGAGAGAAATGAAGACCCAGATAGGAAGACAGATGGTAGTATATCAGTTTCCCTCAGAAACATTTTGACACTTTAAACCTAAGGCAGTTTGCAGGCAGTAAATAAAGGAATGTGAATCAATAGTCAGTGATAAGGAGATAGGGCAGTTAAATATGAAATACAGTCTAACAAAATGGTATAGATTTCCAATGGAGGCCACGTGACACAAGCTGCTTTGAAATGCAAAGAAGTATCTTATGCACATTGTCCTTCTCTGGCCTGGCCACCTATTGATTGGCTAAAATAAATTCTATTGATCATTGAATATTTAATTGTGATAATTAAATCTCACATAGAGGTACTTACACACCATTTCCAGTTTTCACGGTCTTACTCAAGAGACCAGCCTTTGACTCATTCAAGCTCTGTGACAGCTTTGTGAAGAATGGCTTGCAGTCACCTGTAATAAAACTAAATGCAGAGCTCATTTTGAAACTGTTGAGCAGGCCAATTTTTGTCAACTTGCATTGAACACATTTTCCCATAACATATAATACTGCCAACTAAGAACAGTTTGTGCAAATTAGGAAAATCTCCCAATTTTGTTAAAAATAATGCTTGCAGAGTATTGGCTCTGTAAGCTACTGCAGGGCTAACCTTAAGATCTCAGAATCTGATTTTGTTTCTCCAAAACATGACAAGTACTTCCAATAAGCTGAATTGTGTTAGTAAGAGTACTTGAAATTTTAAATATCAATTTCACCAATAGAAATATCTGTATCAGATGACCTCCAAATGTAGTTGCAGTCTTGATCTAAGCTTTTCAAATTATTCAAATGATCACACATCAGCATACATACATATTCATGTCGATGTCATAGATTTAGTATAGAATAAATGCACATTTACGACAATTACATGTTCTTTCAGCAGGTGTATTATGCCACTGAAATGTTTATTTTCAGTTATCACGACTCCTTGGTTTTTATAGCTGGTTTATGTTACAATTTTGTTCTCAATTTTGAACGAGGCTTACTGAATATTTTCCTCTCCATAAACAGAATATTTTTTAGCAGCTTTTTACATTTACTTTTTGTCAGCTATGTATTTATTTCTTTGATGATCTCTCAGAGAGAAATTTAAATATGGAAAAAATATGCAACAGAAGATTTATGTGAGAGAAAAATACGTTTTCACTGCACTGTAAATAAGACTTGAACTGATTTTGTACTTGATAAATACATAAGAATCAACTGCTGTTTTCTGGGGGAACATCTTCAGGAACATCTTAACAAAAATGTTTATAAAGCGAGAGGGCAAAAAACATGAAGTTAGAGCAATGACTGTACTTGACTGACAATATGTACAACATTAGGAGATTGGCAAACAACAATAGGTCGTTGTAAGAATAGTGTGTGAGGTCAGCTTTACATACATGGTTTAGTGTTTAACAAAGTCCAAATCAATAACTCTTATTAGAGACTACAATCATGGCAGTGGTGACTCAGTGAGCCAATTAACACCATTGACCACCCAGATAGAAAAAAGAAAAGACAGGAGAGATAAAGACAGAAGATTGAGACAGTAAAAGAAATAGGCAAATATTAGAGGAGGGGCTGCTGTAACTTCCTCTGGTCTTGTTTTTCTTCTCACTGGATGTGAGGTTGTGGAGTAAGTGGAGAACAGGATTCCCACCAAATGATAGGCCCCAAGGGTGTTCAGCTGAGGACACCCTGACAGAAAGCAGACACCGTCTATCTCCCAAGAGGAAATGAGTATGTGTTCATATGTAGCAGCAGCAGCGGGGGGAGGGAGGGGCTGAGTTTTGGGGAAGCTGCTCCTCATCTGACACACACACCCTATGTGTGCATCATTTACAAGCACATAGGACATGCAGTACTGGGAATTTGGCACTCCTCGCCTTCTCACCAGTGGTTCTGAATGAAAATGAGGTCAAAGAACTGTAAGGTCTGTGCCTAGGCTCATTTCCAACTTGCCCCTGTAAAGCCTGATTAACCTCTTTGCGTAACCATGTGGAAGATAACCTAAACTTGGAAACGTGTATTACACAATTTCCTAAATAGTGATACGCCAGGAATAATAGATTTATCTAACCCCGACTCTGGTCAACAGATATTAGTCTACTTATCAGTGTAATCATGAGTGGATGTTATTTTAGCATGAATCATTTTTCCTTTTTGTCTCACAAAAGAGATCCGACATTGAACATTGAATTTTAATATTCTGTCTTTTGCTGTAAAATTAACGCAATGATAAGAGAACACAGTCTTGTATTTTATGTAGTTTTTTAAGGATTAAAGGTTGGTGCTTCTTGCAAATGAAAAGAAAGTGCTGAAAGGGACATCTGCTTCTTGTCACCTGGCAGTGTGATACTTGTTGCAGGGGTTATCATACTCCCTATATCGGGTTGTGTTCAGAGCATGGAAACCTCCATCCTCAAGGAAATGCTTACAACCAGCATGCTGATGGCCGTATGAGGTACTGGGGGCAAAAGGTGAGAGCAAAGGAAGGACCGTAGGAAAACAGACAAGAGAGGGATGAGCAGCACAGATAGTGGCACAGACTTGTGACACAACATGTTTAGGACCCCTTCATCCCGTGAGAAGTCCCTTGGAGGTATGGTGATATCCATGAATATGCACTGTATTTGTAAACGTGTGAATGACTATAGTTTAACAATACCCAACTCTTCTCCTGGCAAAGAGAGGGTATTAAAAATTAGAAGCATAACTTTGTTATTTGTGAGTCAAATGAAGATGCTTGTCTCAGCTCTATGAAACATACAACTTTTACAAATTAAATATCTTGTTTCATTTGAATACCTAATTGATCAAAGCAGACTAAGTACAGAAAACTAATTGTGAAGAAAAACAAGATGAATCTTAATAGAACACATTTTATTGCATGTGCACTGATTTCAGACAAAATAATATAAGAAGGATCTTAAAACCAGAAAATAAATGAAACATTAAAGATTTTACTTTTATATAAATTTCTTTTGAAAGCCCAGCTTGAGTTGTAACTAGAAGTGACAACAATGTCTATGTTATATTAAGGATAACAATGACTTCTAATGAATTTGTGAATACACTCATGGCTAAACTCTGGCATAATGCTGCCAGTAGACAGTGATATGGGAGCTTTAGATAAAGCTGAGTGAAGTGAGCTCTAAAGCTGGGGTTAAGTGGGAAGATTATAGGACAACATAACGGTATCACCTTCCCTCTCCATTCCTTTAAGGTCAAGCGTTTACTGCAACTAGACTGTCTGTCATGTTTAAGCTTAAACAAACCAACAGAAACAATAGAAGACAGTCAGACACACACACAAAAGCAAACAGAAATGTGAAGTAAAATTTCACGAAGAAGTTTGAAAATGACTAGTTTGATTGCTGGAACTCACCACATGTTCCTCTGTACCCAGGTAATTCTTACAATCCTATTTCTCACTGAGAACAGAAAGCTGTTACCACAAGGAATGAGATGACCATTCCTTCTGATCACAGACAAATCGTACAGAACGTATATTTTCATGATCAAGCATATCTATAGTCTTTCAATTTCATCTGCTTTTCTTTGAAGTGTTATTGGTATTTTTGCAACATTTGCAATTCATTTGATCTTTTTGGGGTTTTGCTCAGGTTGCCATGGAAGCCTATTTGTTCTGGCCTGCTTCTGATTTTGTTGAATAACATCATATTTAGGTAGTCTGAAATGGTAGGTATGTGACTAGCTGCTTGAATTTAAGCCTAAAGGTTGAGCTCTGTATTTACCCTCTGCACTCGTTGTAAGATTCTTCCTGTGTCAGTTTATTTTTCCACTATATCTTGTATCTCAGTGATATTCCCCTTATCACCTTCAGAAAATTCTGAAAAAAAACCAAACAAACAGAAAAGTACATCTTCCTTTCCAAGAAATTTCCATTCAAACTTGGAAACCTCTGAGCAGACTGCAAGGATTCTGAGAGGAAAAAGCCTGTGTCTAGAATGCTGTACTGATAGAAGTGGCTAACTCAAAATGCTTTCAGAAAATCAGTTATCAGCTTTAAAAAGCAAACATTAAATCAAACTCATTTTTTGTTTCTGGATGCTATATCTCTACAGCTTTGTTCAAAGCTTAAATTGTCTACATGTACTATTAAAATGGTAATCATGCATATTTGACTTAGTATTATTTACAATTGACAAAATCTTTTGATAATTGCAACCACCTGCTCTCAGTCTGAGTGGACAAGGGAGGAGTCACTTTGTTTCATTCTCCTGTCAAGATTAGAAGCTTCTTACAATTACACCTCATAGAGAGAGACAATATGGTTTGTTGTTTATATTATAGTCCTGAGGCAGGAGTGGGTACATACACTGTAACAAATGGCTGAAAAAACTACAGCATGAAAATACAGTAAAGTGGCTGGGTTTTGAAAATACAGCTCTTTACTGTGATCTGAAATGGGGATGGAAAGTATATGGGACGTGATTGGACCGCTGGATCACGTGCCGAAATTTACAGCTGTACTGTAAATTTTTAATGTACAGTTGCATTGTGGGATATTTACCAGCTGGAGGCCAACGTTCACAGGCTAGAGGGCGGGGCCAACAATGACTTTCATCGGGTAAGTACTTTTTAAAAAAACATTGTATTGCAGTTTGTGTTTGTGTATGAAAATATATTTTATGTGATTATATTGAGCCAAACTCGCTTGTTTGCTAAAGCTGACTTCGGTTATTTCTCACCTAGCATTATGTGCAATACAAGTGCTTTGAAGTTCAGTTCCCCTAGAATATGGAGATGGCTATATTCTGGTCTTTTTGCGGAAGTGGAAGTTCTAAAATGGTAAGGTTACACACTACAGACGATCAGTTCTCTTACTCCATCTCTCTCCCTGTCTGTCTTTTTCTCTGCCTCTCTCTGTATCTGTTCTGTCCATTTCTACTAGACAGACAGGAGGACAGTTACAATGAAGAAAGGTCAGAGAGTGTCTGTCCACTAAAGCTTTCCTTTTCATCCTGTCTGTCTTTAACCTACATAAATGCAGTTTAATGTGCTGTTTATCTCATGTATTAAAACATGTTTTTCTTTCTTTATCTTCCAGCAATCCTTTGATGATTTCTGGAGAAGTTCAGAACTGAGCCCAACTCAGAACTCATCCATGTTGGTTTTGTTTGGCTGTTCACTAAGTCTTAAACTTGCCCAAATGTTTAAGATGTTGCAATAAAGTTTTAAGAAATATGTAACTTCAATATTACATTAAAGTTACATATTTTGACATTGCTGGATCCCTTCCTTCCTTCAAAGGAAGAAACCGACAGACATTTAGAATTTTAACTGCAAGTTCTACATAAAAAGCTGGTAAAACATTGTTTTTATGACTTTGACATGCTGTTAGCTTGTAAACTTTGATATCTGGGCACTTTTCTTTTAGTAAAGATTATTTAATTTATTGTATTCAATGTCATATTACCAGGAGGGTAAATGCATCAGTTATGTTTTTCAATCAGAGTATTTTCCCCTTGGTTGCAATACTTTGACCTCTATGTAACAAGCAAATATTGCTGTTGCAAAATGCTATATTTTGTTTTGCTTCGGTTTGTCAGATTTAAATTGACAATAAAATAAAGCGATTATAAAAAATACATGTATATTTTTTTGATTGAGAGTTTGTTAAATTAAGTTGCAAGTTCACATTTAAACTTTTAAAAGCTAGCAAGGTATGCAGTTTCACAAACTACTGTAAAATGACAACATTTTGTAATTCTACTACAGGAATACTGGAATTTTACTTTGATAAAAATGTGATGAAATCACAGTAACCATGTTATATAATTACTGTGCTATTTTAAAGAAATTACAGTATCATTAATCAAATTACAGTAAGATACCAATAAAAATTACAGTCACACTGCAATAAAATCACAGTAAAACTGTAATAAAATTACAGTAAACCTGCAATAAAATTACAGTAAAACTGTAATAGAATTACAGTAAGGTTACTGTAAAAAAAATACAGTAAGGTTACTGTAAAGTTACTGTAATTTTTTTTTACCGTAAACATTACAGTAACTGGCTGGCAACCGTGCTGCCAGTAAGTTACTGTAAATTCTACAGTGACTTTTTTTGCAGTGTAGATCTTTTTAACTGGATCCCGAGTTTTCAAATTCCCCTGTGTGTTCATTCAGCGTAATCCTTATAAGAGATGGAAAGTTTCTGTCACCAGGTACAAAGAAAAAAACATCACCACCAAAAGCTCTGCAGCCTGACAATGTGAATACAAAAGTGCTGAAGATGAGGAGAAATGATAAAGTTTTGGGGGGATTTTTTATTTATTTATTTATTTATTTATTTATTGTGTCTGGATCTAGTTGTGAGCAAATGAGGAACAGAGTGGGCAAAGCAATTTTACCTCTATTCAGTTTTAAGCTTGTGATTTCTATTTAAATGAATGACTTGGATGAGATGCTAGAATTAGATAAATCTCAATTGAATTTTCTACACATAAAACCAAACAGGACAAAATGTATGTATCTGTAGCAAACCAAGAGCTGCTGTGATTAGCAAAGGTATTCATATCTCTATAACTTCTCCAAACTTGTCACATTGCACTCACAGACTTCAGTCTACAGTGTTGTAGTAGAATATTGTGAGATTCCTTCAAAATGCTTACTTTATTTATAGACCTTCAAAAGGTTTACCAATGTTCATGTTTTTATGAATAATGGCCAATGAATTCTAAAGTATTTTTGTAAATTTTCTTTTGAAATGTAATCTGATAGTGTGGGAAGTTTATTTCTTAGATGTCTAGTTGACTTAATTTCTTCAGATGATTTATTTTTGACTGAACTCAAAACATGATATCTATACTGAAAAGGATGTGAAAATTTGAGAAGTAGATTTTTTTGTATGAGGGGACAAATTAAACTTCAGTCATTCCAGTCCTGACAAGGAATTGGAAATTTAATCAAAACACACCACACCACATACCTTCTGTATTTTTATTTCAAGAGGAAACCAGAGAATAAATTTTCATTTTTCTTCCTTCAACAACAGGACCTGAAACAGAGTTTAAATTTATAGGCTCAGAAATTGAGACATTGCACTAAGTCTCTGAATTTTTAGCTGAATTTTTGCCATGTGTTAAATGTGGCACTGATGTTATCACAACAAACAGTGCTGTGCCAGAAAGAAAAGAAAAAGAGCAGCTCTGTATTGTCTGTATGGGTTTCACAAACACACCTACTAAGTCTCTGAAAAGTTCACCATCAAAACTCCCTGCCAAAAACATTAAAGGAAAATAAAATTGAAGACTATCTTTTTCTAACATTTTGGAAAACAGAGCAGATCTAACAGTCACCTCTGAGAGGATTATTGACTCCCTAGCTTCTCCAAGATAATCCGCCCAAAAACTCTTGGTGAAGCCTTTCAAAACGATTTATGCAAACAAACATCAAGAAAAGATATTTATATTGGCACCAATGTGCAGTAAACCAGACTGAAACCAAACCAGATGGGGCAAGGCCTTTTCCATCTTCATGTGCTTTAACTTTAGAGGCAGAAATGTTCCACACAACACATGGTTAGCAAGGCTTCCCATTTTAGATCCCCATCTTTCTCCTCACTAATTGGCTTGTAAGATTATAAATATAATTATTAAAGGGGCAGATACAGGTTTAAAGTAAAAATACTGCTTATGGTGCTGCATCATAAGAATTTTCAGTCATCTGGTTACATTCAAGCATCTAGCAGGTTTGTGGATCTCTGGTCTGCGATGGAAGTCAACAGTACTTTAAGTAGATGCTTGACAGACCTAAGGCGTGCAGAATACGATTTCAGAATAAAATGTCAGATCTGATGGATACATTTAGCGGGATAATACACAAACTTTAAAATCTCAAATAATCTTAACATGGTTTCTTGAACATGACGATAAGCTTACTTTACTCAACAACCACCATATCTTAATCTAAGAGAGCAAATTTGAGGTGGACATTTGTGGTGGAACGGGAGACTTTATGGATGTGCAGTCTACAAGCAGCAAATGCGTCGATAGAAGCTTAATTCTCTGAACAATGTTTCCAGCACCTTGTTGAATGTATGCCAAAAAAACCTAAAGCAGTCCTCTAGCCAAGACAGTATCGAAACCGGTACTAACAAATTGTACTTAATAAAGTAGCTGGTGAGTGTATATTTTGCTGTGGGCATCAAATACGTCGTCATTGCTTGTTCAAGTCCAAATACACTCCGTTTTTAACTCACATAATGGAAAATTGACAACACAATACTGCAATAAATCTTTATAATCACTGCCTTATAGTTTGCAGCTGTGCTGCACAAAACATAAGATCCGCTTCCAAAAGTTTTGGCCATACTCACAAGAAAAGATGCCGATGCATTACATGTTTTGCCTGGTGCTGACAGCAGTGGCGGCGCTGTGGCCGGTAATTGGGCTGACAGTAATAGGAACTGCCTTTCTGCCTCTGTGGGCCCTAGAGATGCACCACAATGCTGTTGTAGATTTAGCAGATGCAGTTACAGGGAAACCATGTAAGTCCAATTTTCCCAGTTTTTCTATTTTTCTCCTCCTTTTGAACACTAACATGATCATTTATGAGTTGATTGCATTTCATGACCACTTGGTCTCTTGAGACCTGGTCAACTGCCAGTATGCAATTTCAGAAACACATTGCTGTCAATGAGAAAATTAGTTCTCCATTCATGATACCAAGGGATTTCATTATATATTATATATATTTCTTTGCAAAAACAAGTACTAACTCAACAGCAATATATTTCTGATGCAGGCCCTTAGCTCTGAAGAAGGTATTAAAGTCAGCAAGCATCTCAATGAAGATCACACAAACATAAAGATGATGGTAATGATTCCTAAATAAGGGAAGAGAGAGCATTCACCCAAGTGTGAGAGCTTATGTACACAAACATGGTTTCATGCAATGCCTTTCTAAAACACCCAGAACAGACATGTACATGCACCACTTACTGACAAGAAAACACACAGACAAAAAGCCTTAGGCCTTCACATTAAAGAAACCACATGGATTCACACAATACGACAAAGCCATGGACTACCTGTACACCCAGATGGATTGCAAGACACCTCGGGGAAAAAATAAACACAAATTCCTCCCCCTCATTCTCCATCTCTCTAACACACACCTTCATTTACACAAGCTGTGGAAGCCGGGTTTCCTCCCTGAGAGCCGTTATTTCCCAGAGTTACTGCCAGCACTCCCTCTCTGTCAGTGACAAGCTACAAATCCCTGACACCACCACTGATGATAGCTTTACAGTAGAGCCTCAAGGGGAGTCTGCCAGCCAGCACACGCAAACAACACATGCACGGTTTTCTGTCTTCTTCTTCTCTTCGTCTAAATCACTTTCACCTTCTCCCAGGAGCCCCAGGGGCCTTTGGGAGAGGCGGCTCCCAATAAAAATAGCCTAGGGTTTGTTTGAGTTAGACATCTGACGATAAGTAGTCGAAATGACAAAGGCACAAATGAAATAGCAATTGTGTCTGTCCATTCATGTACATTTCTATGTTTAAACTGTGGAAAACAGAAACCAAAGTGATTATGTTGTATCAGAAATGCTCTGTCTTCTAAACCCCACATCCCAATCAAACCCCGTCCTACTACTGTGGGACTACCTACATATAACTACACAGTCACCACATATCATTATCCAGTTAACCTCCAAAGCAGACTGACTCATGGAGACGATAGACATGAAGTCATTCCCAACCTTCTTTTTCTTGTCTAACAAACTTCAAAGACCCTTTTTGAGCTGTAATCACTCAGCTCTGGATAAAGTATGCATGTTAACTGCCTACTACTGCGACCTTCGCCTGTATTGGTTCTCTTTTTATTTATTACTTTCCACGTCATTACTTAGAATTTAGCAGGACTAATAATATTCATTGTGAGCTGGGTTATTTTTTTTATTATTTTGGATGCAAGATTTGTGTGTGTGTTTGTGTGCACATGTGTTTGCAATAACCACATTGGATTTATTGGCACATACCAATTTGGCTTTAATGAGATCACACACACCTTCAGGTAGGTGCCGCTTCATCCCCTGCTCAACTCTGGGTTCTCCCTCCAGCTCTTCATCTGCCTGCCCTTATTACCATTTCATACACCCCCTCTACCTCAACCAACACTGCAGCTACCCCCATCTGATGAAAAACCAGAAAGGCTTTGTGAGGTTCATTAAGTCAGCATAGGAAATGTATTAAATAGTAGAATAGGGCCGGGAGCTATTGAGTGTTGACATAACCTTTCAATTCTCTTTTTTTTCTTTTTTTTTTCACTCAGCGAGGCATCTAATAGAGAATGCTTGTATTACTGAGTCTCATTACCAATCAGGTGGATCATTCAGGACAAGACATATTAGAAGTTCTCGATTTTTAAGTACATGAGAGAACGTACTAAAACAGTAAATGACCTTATTTTTAAGTAGCGCCTTACAGAAGCATTCATGTTACAGTTTTGTAGCATAGTTATGTGATAACAATAATATTGTAATATATTGTAATAGGTGATAATACTATTATTATTACTAATACTATTAATAGTAGTAATAATGCATACTTTGGAACATTTTTATTATAAATACAAACAAACAAAAAAAAGAGGTAAGGTATTTGTACTCAGCTACCTTGCGTTACTACCATTAATTGTAGTTACAAATTATTTAGGACATCTTTTTACCAGCTTTCCACATCTAGAAACTGAAATGGCTCCCATTTTTCTGTGCAAATTAGCTCAGACTGTCACAAACAACATCTATGAACTTCAGTTTTCAAATCTGGCAGTAAAGTTTGAGTTTATAGATTTAGGCCTGGACTTTAACTGGGCCTTGCTAGTCCATAAATATCCTTTGCTGTAAACCATTCCATTGTGGCTCTGGCTGTGTTGTTAGGGTTACTGTCATACTCAAAGGTCAACCTACACCGCAGTCTCATGTCTTCTACAGCCTCCAACAGATTAAATCTTCCCTGCATTTAGCTCTGCCCTTTGTCTCCTTTAATTTTAAACCAATTTTCTTTTCCCCGCTGAAGATCAGCATCCCAACAGCATGACGATGCCACCATGTGTCATTAAGGGGATGGCATGCTGATGATGATGTATAGGGTTGGATTTCCATCACACATAATGTTTTACATATTTGGCTCGATTATTGTCTAATCTGACCAGAGCATTTTCTTACACGTTTTCTTTTTTCCACTGGGTGATCTATACCAAACGGCAAAAGGGACTTTTCAAATTTAACTGTAGCTTTCTTTCCTCAAAGCTCAGATTTGTAGAGTGCACAACTAATAGTTGTCCTATCAAAAGATTCTTCCAAATAACTTGAGCAGAATATGCATCACACCACACTTTTTCCATATTTTATTTGTAAGATAAAATGCATGTTACTGTCCTTCCTCTTCATAGTTACTTTCTTAATTTGGTCTTTTTCATAAAATTAAGATTAAATACATTAATGTTTGTGGTCTGCAACATGACAAAATATGAAAATATTCAGTTTATGATTATTATAGCAAGGCACTGGGGTTAAGTACTCTGTTATTTTTCTGGCCAAAAAACACCATTGCAGTCTACAAGAGCTCCCTACAAGTTTCTTGAAAATTAATACTTCAACTGAAGTACCAACACATAGAATAACATTTATCCATTGTATCAGACACTCAGATGCAAAAAGTTTAACATTGTAACACTGTAACAACTGAAGCAGCTCTGTAAAGAAATGGCTCAATGTTGGCTTGTCAAACATGTTAGAGGGAAGGACAATGTGGTCAGTGTACTATTACAATTATTGTTAATTTCTGCCTTATTCAGTGAGATCTGCACTGACTACTGCACATGCATTATGCATGAGTGTGTCCATATGCACTTGGGCCATCATGCGTGCCCTTGTAGAAATGCACTGAACGCTGGCGTACAATTACATTTAACTTGTTTCAACCTCCTTTATGTGCACATTTGCCTGCAATAATCGTTTTAGCTCAATATGTGGATTCTCCTGTTAAGTGCTGTAGTTTTCTCTAATGGCTTTTGGGGAGCTTTAAAGAGTGTCATACATATCTTCGATTTCAGATTTTTATGAGCATCCAATAATAATTAAGCACTTAATATAGCATCACCAGTTAATATGGTTTTCAAAGAGAACTTTGCTCTTTTTTGATCTCTTATTTTGGTGAAAAGTGTTTATAAATACTTTTTTCTTTCATTTATTAAGTCCTATCCTGGGGCTTGGTTTTGTGAGATCTTTTACGCCTAGAATCATAGCCCCAGTGAAATTGCCCACTTGCGTAATTGTGATGTATTTCAATAGAATAGAAGATGGCTGAAGGACTGTGTAAAGTATTGATTGCACATATGAGTTTGCAATATAAAGCTGGTTTTTAATATTTTGGTTTTATTAATGCCCCATAACACAAAATTTAAGAAAACATTTCTATACACATCCAAATGAGGTTATAAGTCAGCCAATATGTGTATTCATGTCAAAGTAGAAATATTGTTTTAGAAAAAGACTGAAGAAGATTTCAAGCCTATGACTTACAGAAAATATTATAGGAAAGCTGTTGACACTTTTATATTTTTATTTTATAAGTTTATAAGATGTTTATTGCCGTTTGAAAACATTAGAAATAGTCATGAAATAAATTCTGTTCAACAAGTCTTTTGCTTACTTTCACTTGCCTGACTGAAAAGCTCGACTGCAACAACTGTGTGCTGTGCTTAAAGTTGTGTCTTCTTAAAATGGCCACACTGTCCACTTTATCTCCGTACAGAATCTCTGAAGGGAGATCTCCATCTGGCACACGCGGCTCTTTAGCGCCCCTTGGAGAGAAAAGGCGCAATCGCAGATAGGTCTCCTGGGGGCTGAGAACAATTTATCAGAAAGAGAAATCAGGACACTGGGAATTTCAGGCGCAGCGCATCAGTAGTGAAAACAGAGAACTTATCCATTGAAGACAGTCTGAAGCAGAGAGGTCATGTGACTCAGTGAAACGGACCAACTGTCATTTTGAGTACAAATAAATATCCTACAGGGGAAGTGATCAGTCCTCCTTGTTTCTGCTGCTCAGCTCAAGAGAGGATGCAGCTTGTTGGTGTTTACAGGGGAGAGTGAGAGCACAGGATGGTTGAGCTGCTTATCTAATACGGTTTTAAATTATCTCTAGTTTCATTTACCGTGAGGCAGCATCATTCCTTACCCATCTTTCAGGAGAGCATCATTCAATTAAAATGCAATTCTCGTCACCCCCATGCACGGATATTTAATTACATTGGGGAGCTCGGCTTCCAATGTCTTCTTGTTTTTTCTTTCCTGCGCAGCTCTTCAAATTTCACCTCTAAGGCATATTTTCACTCTGTTACTCGTTGGTTAAACAAGGGCATGTATCCATTTGTTAATTGATACAATTACGCATTACGCGTAATGGTCACGTAGGTCTCCAGGCGCGCATCAATCACCGGTCTATTGACCTGCCAAAAACGCTTCTAACGGCTCAAGCTGGGGCTGCCCGCTCTCTCTAATAGAGAAAGATAGAAACATCATTGTCATTAACTCCGTGATGGACCTCTGGCCAAAGTGCCAGAAGCGAGTAGAGGGTGGAATTAAAAAATAACAATAACAAAGCTTAACATTATATATTAGCTTAATTTACAAGTAATTGACTACAAATAAAACGACGGTTCTAAACATCTGGATTGTGAAAATATGTTTTGGTGCCAAACAAAATTTTATTAAATGTTTCTTTATTTAACTTTGGATAAGGTTTGGCGCTCAGTGATTCAGTAAAGGTGCTGGACTTATTCCAAAAAGTATGTCACGGTGGGGGGAAAATGGGCAAAAGAAAAGAAATCAGGACAAGAAAGTGTACAGTGCACCTTAAGAAAACCCTGGGCTGGATATGATTGGCATAGACATTATTCTATCCTTGGTACCCCTGCCGTTCCGGGATTACAGTGACGTCACGCTGATACCCTTGCATGGGTGAATGCTAAAGAACTATAGAGCCACAAATAATAGCACAAGCAGAGTCCATAACTTGGAAGACTTACTTATCCTTTAAGCCTCCTTCAGCCAACACAACATTTTTTTTCCCACTTAATGACGCTTAATTTCATTTCTTATCGGATCCTGTAGGGGATTATTCATTCATATAAAACAATCTGCAGCTGCTGCCACTCCAAACTCTCCCTCCTTTTGACTGAAGTCATCTATTATTGAGCGAAAGGCCGTGCGTGGAAAGTGTGTGCAAGACGATGGATTTGAAGTAGAATTGGTTGCAATCGATCAAGGGTGAAGAATATTCCTGATGGTAACAAAGGAAGCAGCGATGTCTTTCTCGCAGTTTGGATATCCTTACAATGCAACTTCACAAGTAAGTCATCTCTCGTTTCATTTCTCTTAAGTTTAAATAAATAGGAATTCGGGAGTTTTGCATATTTTCTCTGATTACACGCAACTGAGATTTAATTTTAATGCGAATCATTTATCATTCTGCCACTGCTCAGACAGTACTGACAGCTATTTTCGCCATGTGGTTTTGTTGTTAAACCAAATATCAATATACACACACCCATGTCCAATTACACTGAATTATGAATGAACTCACGTGCTTTTCAAATGACAATACAGATGAGTGTCACCGATTGAACACATTGATGCGCGGTGTGGGTGTTGTTTGTTTAGGAAAAAAAATTTTTTCCCTACTAATAAAAGTCATTTTAAAATTTCCACAAGCTGCTTCTGCTCTGAATGACAATCTAGTTGATCAGGGGACAGTCGTTGCTCTCCAGAAAAAGTTATGGAGCAACTTTTAGGTGGAATTTTGTTAGATTTTTTAGCTTTTATCAGAAAGAATGATAAACTCCTGGAATTAAATTGCAGGATTATTACTGCTTAACTGCATTCTGTATTTTATATTTATCTGGATCGCATTCGTGGTTTTAAAGTTGTTAAAAAAATAAAACAGGTCACTTTTTACGCGCAGAACTTTTTATTGTTTCAACATTATTTAAAAACAGTTAACATTGACATTGACTTATATACAATATGTTATTTAATATTAGCTATTTCATAAATAAGAGTGCGTTATTTTTGAGTTAAAATACTAGTTTCTCTTTTCCGAAATCTTCTGAATGCTGACTTACCTTGAACTAAGGCAGGTTGCACATGACAATTAAACCTTTTTTTTTTTTTTTTTTACGCAAGCATTTAGCTTTTTTTTTTTTTCTTTTCTTTTTTTTTTTTTTCTCGCTTCGTCATCTCAGCACAAGCATATTTTTTTGCAGCGCAAAGTCCACAATCAGTTCAGAGTTGTCACAGATATCCACTTCAGAGCTGAATCCATTAATGACCATTATTTATCCACGACTCTCTTCATCTTCACGCAGTTTTTCGTGTCGGCAAACCCCAGTACGACTTGCTGCGATTCGATTTCCAGGTCGGTATCTGACGGGACAGGCACCTCTCAGACCGCCGCAGCCGCCGCCTCCTTCTGCTGCCCCTCCTACGAGAACCGGCTCTTGGCGAGCAGCCGGACGGAGCTGAACGCAGCGCTGGGGATGTACGGCTCTCCTTACGCCGCTGCGGCCGCAGCCAGCCAGAACTACGCCAACTACTTCCCCTACAGCACCGACCCATCCGCTATCTACTCCACTCTGGTGGGCTTCACAGGCGCGCAAAAGCGGGTTGAGGGGGGGAGGGATGAGGGAGCTCAGACTGATCGATCAGGAGGTTTATCAATTTATCTCACACTGGAAACAATTAGGTCTTGAAAGGCA
This sequence comes from Alfaro cultratus, assembly GCA_903066825.1. Taxonomy (NCBI): domain Eukaryota; kingdom Metazoa; phylum Chordata; class Actinopteri; order Cyprinodontiformes; family Poeciliidae; genus Alfaro; species Alfaro cultratus. The sequence continues at coordinate 34,857 of CAEFZX010003914.1, read as the reverse complement.
GCTTAATCCAGCTGCAATATTAGCATCTCCTTAGAATTATCAGTGTGAAAATAGCATCAATAAAATGAGGTGAAGAAGTTAGGAAATACAAATCACTCTGGACTCCAAACATACTGTTCCTGCTTTGCTTCAAAGATAGAAAAAAAAGTTAGTGTTCGTGGATCTTTTTATAAAATTGAAATTTGTTCATAATTTGACAGAAAAAATTACTTGAAAAAAGAAAAGGAAGCAAAAGTCTTGCTTAAACTTTAAATTCCTTGTTTCTTTAACAGTCAAACTACTACTAATGTCTGCAAGAGTGCTTTACAGTAAAAATCATAGTCACACCAGTAAACTATTTATGAAACCCATGAGATGTAGCTCTAATTCCTGTTTGAGTTAAATGGTGTACATGCTTTTTTTATATGAGTTAAAAACAAGTTGGTTTAGTAAAACAAAAACAAAAAAAATCTTTCAAATTATCTTTTTTAAAAACATTAAAACAATTTCTCAAAAGCAGTCCAACTTACTACAAACTCTTCCTTTTTTAACAGAATCCACAGTATGACATTAAGGACAGCACAGGCACTTTACACTCTGGCATTGCTCAAACCGCTGCTTACTATCCTTATGATCACTCACTGGGACAGTATCAATATGACAGGTGAGTTCTACATTTATGTTTATTCATGTTCATACAGCAAGACCTAAACATCAAAAGCTATATTTTCCACCTTCATCCTTTTCTTTGTTACAGAAATCAGCGTTACACCACGTACTGATGCTCCTGGAGATGAAAATCTAATTATTAAAGGATGCAGTAAAGAGATTGACAGGGTGTGTTTGTGCCTGTTTCACTTTGCAGATATGGGACGGTGGACTTTAATGGCACAGCTCGCAGAAAGAATGCCACGCGTGAAACCACCAGCACACTAAAAACATGGCTGTATGAGCACCGCAAGAACCCCTACCCGACTAAGGGAGAGAAGATCATGCTGGCCATCATCACCAAGATGACCCTCACCCAGGTGTCCACGTGGTTCGCCAATGCCAGGAGGCGGCTAAAGAAGGAGAACAAGATGACCTGGTCACCAAAGAATAAGGCCAACGATGACAGAAAGGAGGACTTTAATAAGAGTGACCAGGACTGTGTCACCAAAGGTAAATACTACAACAGTCTACGGACAGTTTCCCAGTATTTCATGAAGTTATATACAGCACACGTTTATTTCTCTCATCTAGATTCCAGTGATTGCAAGGAAGAGAAAGAGTTGCACCTGAGTGACCTGGAGGACATGGATGAGGACGACTGTGACAAGCTGGACAGCGACTGTGAAAAGGTGGCAGCAGATGAGCAGGACCTCCAGAGATCCATGGTTGCATCTGGAGCTCCCTTGAAAAGAGACTGCAGCTCCGACCTTCACTTGAGCTTAACAAACAGCTTCCACACTTTCCCCTGCAGCATCAAAGGTGTCACCGCCCTCCCGCATCTCCCGTCGGATTTCATAGATCCAATTGTGTCCAAGGCGGCCCCTGCAAGCGTCCCATCAGCAGGAGCAGTGTCCCTGTCTCATTTTGAATCATCAGAAAAGCCACGCATTTGGTCGTTGGCCCATACCGCAGCGTCAGGGGTTATATTAAATCCTCTGCAGCATGGTTCAGAGCTAAGGACAGGAAGCCTAACTGGGGACTGTCAACTACAGAGCAGCAGACTTCCCAGGGTTCCTACTGGACAATGTGGAGCCCCAAGAGGCCTGCTTGAGTCTAACAGTGTCACAAATTCAGAAAGCTCTTTCCCTGAGGGCTCATCCTTGCACTCAAAAGTTTACGGCACAGCCAGCTACAGCCACAAAGGCCTCCAACTTCACAGCTCGTCCTATGCTGCCCTTCCAGATACCTGTCAGTACACAGCAATCGAAGGTATGTTTGCAAAAGTTCATTTCCACAACATTCAAATAACACTGCATTGCTATCCTATTGTTTTTTTCCAAATGTGAAAATGCATTTGATTTTATGATAGAAAACAACACTTTCCCAACCTGAAGCAACTTTCTTGAGGTGTGCTTTTACTTGGACACGCAGGATTCTCCAGTGGCAAGGTAGAGAATCAGTCATCTGACCTCAGCGAAGCCTGTGGGACTGTGCAGAGCGACAAGGTCACTGCATTCAGACCAGTCATGAAGAGGTGAAGCAGGTGAGTGCCAGCTGCACTGATCTGGAAGAAACCAGTGAAGTAAACAAGCACACACAGGAGGATGAGGCATGAAAGACTCACCAAATATGCTATGTTTCAAGTGTTTCTTTCCTCACATTTAGAAGAGCAAAAAAAAAACCACCAACAAAAAAAAAAAACACCTTGTAGCATAGTTTATTTATACATTTATTCTTGATTATATGAAGAGATATTTGCAGCTTTTCATTTATTTTTCCTCTGTTTCTTTTCCTCTCTCAGATTTCTGGGGCTTGTCTAACAACAGCTAAATGGGACATTTATTATGCACTAAAAGACACACTGACCATGTGGCGGCCTGAGTGTGAGCTGCCTGGTTCTGTTGCAGTGAGAACTATCAAACTGTGGACTCGACTATCATTTTGCACAACATTGTTTTTTTATGGCGATAAAAAGATTTTATGCAAAAAATATTTCTAGATGCAAAGTGTAAGAGCAATGGCCCAAAATGAAACGGGCTGAATTTGTGTATGGCAATCGTGTAGTGTAGCATAACTTATTTATTTCTCTGTGTATTTAACATTTTTGTTTTGTCAACATTTTTGGATTATTATTTATTATGTTTATGGGTCAGACGTGTCTTATTTTTTATTTTTATTTTTTATTGTGTTTGTTGTGTGTATTGTGTGATTTTTGCCTGATGTAACAGAGGAAATCTTCCTGGAATTAGTGATTAGGATTGGCTGTTTTGCCCTTAATTTGGATGTATTTTTTATTTTTTTGTCACTGTGTTGATCTATCTGTGCGCCCTCCCTCTGTTTGCCTTTCGGGACATTTCTAATACATTTTTTTTTTCCCAAACAGACCATGTCTTTTGTTATTATTTACAGATATGAGCACTCATTCAACCAATTGCAAAACATTTGCATTTGCGCATTTGATCAAAGTTTATTTCATTTTATTTTTAATCTTGACACAACGCCTGAAGCCTCAGCGCTAATGGAAGGTCATAATTCAGAGGAGAGACGTGAGTAAAATCCACAAGTCGCAGAAGAAAGAGGACATCCTCTCTGTATTGTCAGCATCTAATCAGGAGTGGCATCAAACACTTTTTTGCTGTTCAGACCGAGCAACGAGGCAGGGGCGGAAGATGAATGCTGCTTTGTCCCCTGTGTAGCGAGCCGCTGCACTAACTTAATATTGTGTTAATTTAAAAGGTCATTTGTAGGATCAAACCCGACAGAAAGGTTCACATGGTCGATCATAAAACCTCTTTGATTGTGCTGGTTTGCTCGTGGAGCATCTCGTTATGGACTAACTCTTTTCTCTCCTACAGACAGACGTAGCCTAATAAGCTGATCACTGTAGTGTGTGATCCATGTTGACGGTCGACAGAAAAAAGAAAGAGACGCCAATAAAATCCAAACTTTTAATATCAAGTAGTTCCGAAAAGATGTCGAATAAAGTAGCTGTCCTTCGGATGATCGTTAGGCACGAATCCACCTGGAGAATTTAGCTACGTTTGAAAGATTGAAATGAAAAAAAAGGAAGAAAAATTACCATAAATCAATAAACCTAAGTTAATAACACCACTCAATAATTTTTACAGTTTGAAAAAAGAGAAAAATAAACTTGATTACTGTCACAATGACAATGGCGCTATAAATCACTCACCATCGTTTTCTTTTTTCCCCCCCAATTGTCTTGTCCCTCTTTTATTTTGAATTCCTGTCCGTCTCTGAATTATTACTACACCAGGAAAGATTAAATCTGAATCTGGACCACTATCAGAAACAATACCTGCAAATATTCTAGAGCCTCCACAAACCTCATTTCAGATCGTCGGAGAGGGATTATGCTTGTAATAAAAAGTTTTTTTCTTTTTTCCCCTCGTATTAGGGCGATTCGGACTCAATTCCGTGGAGCCGTGGTCATTCTGCGCGTCCTTGGCTCGTAGATTAATCCGTGAAAAGCTACACAGTGAGGAAGAGGACGGACAGGAATAATAACTTAGGCCTACTCAGATTACTTTTTTCTGTCCGGTGAAAACCCCTCGAGAGATAAAAGGCAAATAATAAAAATGTTAATTTCACATTTTTGAAAATACAAACAAGAGATTCAAATGTCAGGGGACAAATGCATTTACTGCTTGACAGCTAAAAATTAGATGTGAAATTAAAATAACATGAAAGGAATTTATTTATTTAGTTTAAAATGATTCAGTACATGCTTGTATGTGTTTTCCTGTTACTTTTGATAATTGTGGCATTTAGTTATGTAGACTCAAAATTCAGTTTTTCAACAAAACGGAATATTATATAAGGCAAGAGAGAGAGAGAAAAAAAAGATTTTTATAATGACCAAAACAGTCATAGAGAAGACGGTTAAGTGTTGCCTCTTGTCCAGCAGAAACTTATTGATCCCCTCCATGAAGAGGGTAAGTCACAAAAAGTCATTATAAAACAAATGTACTTTTTATACAGTGCTGAATCCAAAAATATTGTAGGGAGGTTAAGCAGAAGGAAAAAGTGTCATAAGAAAAAGATGAATAAGAAACAGGGTTAACCGCAAACTGGAAAGGATTGTGAAGCAAAGTCCATTCAGGAGTTTTTGGTGAGATTTACACGGTGTGGAGTGCTGCTGGAATAAGGGCTTCCACACACACACACACACACACACACACACACACACACACACACACACACACACACACACACACACACACACACACACATGTATCCGGCACACAACTACTGCATGGTTAAGATGCTCCCGACACAGAGATGACATCAGAATCATCTCACTTGGGCTAAGGAAAAAGGAGACTGAACTGTTGCTGAACTAGTCTTTTTGTCCCCTTGACATGCAAGTACATTTCACATATGACTAGAAAATAAAAATCTTGGAATCTGGAAGAAGAGCTGAGAGGATTTGAAGCAAAGTTGCATGAGGTCCAGTGGGAAGTTTCAGTTACATGTGATGGATATGGAGGGGGTGCTTCATGCTGGTGTTGGTCCACTGTACTTCGTCAAGTCCAGAATCAGTGCAGCCTTCTATCAGGAAATGTGGGAGAACTTCATTCTTGCCTCAGCTGACAAGCTTAATGGAGATGTTCTTTTAAAAATACAGCAGGACTTGGCACTTGCCCACACTGATAAAATCACCGATACCTGGTTTAATGACCGTGGCGCCAAAGTGCTGGACTGGCTAGAAAACCTGCTTGACCTAAACCTCATATAGAGTATATTGTCAAGAGAGGGACAGCAGACCTAATAACACAAGCTAAATGTTAATAAAACAGAACACTTCAGGAGAGCCACAGGCTGATGGCCTGTTAAAAATAAACATCTTGCAAAGAACCCACATAATATGACTTTCAATGTTTATATGGAATTAAGACACAGACTGAATAATTAATCATTCTGATTTATTAAGACATACCTGTGTACATAAAGCCACCTGTGAGAGATAAAATGACTCAAACAGCTGGGAACTTGTCGCATCAAACCCTTACATTGAAGTATGTTCAAGACATCAAACAGATCAAACAAAGAGATGTGAAGATGATGTGAACAAAGTGGAACAAATGTATCTGGAGGCAGAAATGATATGAAATGTCCTGCATCTGGATGGATCATAACTTTTACTGCCAGAGTGGTAATGATATGCTGCTAATGGAGAGCCAGAGTGTTCTTTGTACCCCTCTATAATAATCATCCGTGATGCATCCATTAATATGTTGCGATGGCATGTATCAAATATTTAACACCAATTTTGATTAAACAGCAGGCAGTAAAGAAAAGCTCCCTTATGCTGAAGGTAATGGTGCATGTACAATGGGATTACCACCATGGTGATGTACCTTGGGTACAGCAGGGGCTAGTTGATGGCTCAGATGTCCCTGAAGCAATTAGCATGTCCAATATGCATCCTTTTATAGACAGTATAGACCAGATGTGAAAACACTGAACCATTTGGCATATCAGTCGGCTCTGACTGGGCCTCGTCACATGCATACCATGCTTTACATAGACGCATGCCATACATAGCGTTTCACTTTTCCACATTTTGTTACTTTACTGCTCCTAATTTGTGGAACAACTTTCCTTTTAACATTAGATCTGCCCATAGTCTGGAACACTTAAAATCACTTCTTAAAACTCATTTTTATTCTTTAGCTTTTCCGTAAGGGCTGACATTGTAATTTTCTAGCCCTGTCTGTTTTAATTAGTGTTTTATTCTTATGTGTTTTATCTGTCTTTTATGAATACTGCACATATCTGGTTTTAAAGTGCTTAATAAATAAAATTGACACTGAGACTGGCATCTCCCATCCAAGCTGAGAAGAACTGCTAAGAAGAATGGATGAGATAGGTGTGCTCAAACAGAGGCATCACATTCAAAAGAATTGAGACTATATTTGCTGCCAAAGGTGGATCCAAAATGTATTTATCAAAGGCTGTGCTTACTTACATAAATGTGGCTTCTTGGTTTTTCTATTTTTAATACATTTTCAAAAATCTAAAACTTTTCCCCCGTCAATAGCTTGCTATTGTCATAATGGGATAAATGTGCGTAATGAGATCATAATATAGGAAAATGTTGAAAAAGTAAAGACAGTAAAAACAGAGAGAGAGAACACAAGAGACATAGAGAGAAAGAGAGAGAGAGAGAGAGAGAGAGAGAGAGAGAGAGAGAGAGAGAGAGAGAGAGAGAGAGAGAGAGAGAGAGAGAGAAAGGAGAATGTCAATAAATAAAGCATAAAGAAGATTGTGTATTCAAAATCACATCTAATGACAATAAGTGAATAAGCATTTTGCCATTTTTGCTATAATGGGGGAGGGGCTAAGCAGAAGATTTTCTGTTTTTCTGACATCTTTTAATCTGAGACGAGACATGAAATCTGTGACAAACTACAGCATTACAGAAGAATAAGTTGTTAAGGTAGAGTATATGCACAGCAAAATCTCCCTAATACACTCCTTCCTCTTGGTAAATTACATTTTTTTTATCTTGGAGAGGGGGGCTTAAGGGGGTGCTGGTGAAAGCGTGTTTGCATAATCCAAAACAGATTTTAGATAATCTGTGAATGAGGCACAAATATGCAAAAAGGAATGAAGGAAAACAAGCTGTGGTAAACATGAATCCTTAAATTGGTTTGACAACTTTAATCTGCGACCATCCCCTGTATGAAATCAGAGGGCGTTTCTAAACCAACATAGAATTTTTCTATCAAAATATCCTATAAACTATACTAAGTATAACCCCATCACACCTGTACACATAAGCTCCCCCCCCCACACACACACATCGTCTGTTGGCCTCCCCAGACACCCCACTGCCCTTCTTATATTGTCACACATCATTAGTCTTTTTTGGGCCAAGTTGCAGCTTTGCACCCCATGCTCTTTTTAGGTCTACAGGCCAGCTAACTGCTACAAATGACAGGTGGTCTGCTAAGTCAGTGTTTTGAACACATGACATGAATAGAGAGAAGATGACTTGATTAACTGTGATCATGGTCATTTATGACTGAGACTGAGATTTACATCCACTCCCACCCAGGCAAACTTCATCTGCATTTTCAAACAGAGATGCGACCCATGAAAAGCTGGAAACCATCTTCAGCAAAGGCAGCAAGCAAGGCAAAATAGATGATTTATCACCAGTATAACCAGCATTACAGTAGCCTTGTCCTACTACTTCACAATAAGTGATACTTTGAGATGGTCAATAACACAAAATTTCCCTCCCCAAAAGAGTGTGGTTTTAACATGACAAACAAAACATCTTTACAAAATATATGTAAGGATATCTGTAATTAAGTATGAATTAAGCATAGGGACTAAAATAATTCAATACATAAATTTGAACATTTACACTTGGCATTTCTTTGAGCTGCGTAAGCGAATACACATTTGAACTTTTATGCTTTTTTTAATCAAAATGCAAACAGATGGTGTTGCAAACACCATGTGCAAACAAAAGTGAATAAACTTTACTTTTAAAACAAATCTTAAATGTACAATTTACAATAATATCAAGGTTCAACAATACAGAAAAGAGCACAGAAACATATTTGCGTTTTTCCTCTATGAAGCATGCCCGGGAATGACCTTACACCAATATCACATTGAGTCAGTTGTAGAATATTAAGCTAAAGGTCAAAGAGAGGTTAACTTCTGACAAAGTGGCACCAGGAACATCCATCCTCATGTGCTCTTTTCATTTATGCCCCCACTTAATGAGTATGTCCCTGCAATGTAAAAGAATATGAATTATTATGACACTATATCAATGGCCTCTTTGTATAAACAGGAGCCATAATAATAACAACAGCATTACAAACAATAATTTGCCCTCTAGTCTGACAAAAGAGCCAGCATGGAGGTGCCATTTGATGTGTCCCACGCTGGGCAGCTAAGGCTCATAAAACAAAGTCTTTGTACCAATTGCTCAGAGTTCACATGAGGGGGACAATATACACAGTTCATTACATTTTGTCAAAAGGCGCAGTGAAATTTGTGTGGAACATTGTTTCTGTGCATGTCTCTCTCCATGGAATTTCTGATTGTCGATGTTGCTACAAGGTCTCTGCTAATGAGTTTTGTCAAAGACAATTACAGACTTGGTGAAATGGACAGAGAGGGGATGAAAAGCTGGCTTTGTGTGCTCTGGGTAGATGTTGCACTGCGACCCCTGCTTCTATCTCTAACCTGGGTTTGACCTCTGCTCTGTGTCCAAAAATCCAGGTCTCAGTTCCATCATCAGTGACATGCTTGAGAAGCAAGAGCCACTCCTGCTCCCTTCATCAGTGCATACCTGCCCTCAGCGTGATTCCAGTGCACCAGATATGGAGCATGGCATAGAGTAGCATTAGCCATTTTCCCAGGGCATAGCTTCTTCTGTGGACCTTATTCCCTTTATCTTATGCCTGGTTTCTGCTCCCATCTGCCAAGAGTGGGAATAAAGACTTTTGACTAAAATCATAGTGAGATCTAAAGGTTTTCCGTTTCAGCTTATATCAAACTTCATTTGATCACTTTGACTTGTTCAAGTGTTATCACAGTAAGAAGCTTAAAGTTGCTATTCAAAACTTTTTTCACATATTGGCTTATTTCAGCCACAAATATCTGTGTAATTTTGTTGAGATTTTACAAGGCAGTTTAGCACAAATTGTGCATGATAGGGAGAAAGTGGAAGAAAACAGATCGATAGTTCTCATTATTTTTACTAAGAAAAATATGTGGCCTAGAATTCATGCAATACTCCATGGAGTTACCTGCAGGTCTCAATCAGATTAACGCATCTAGAAACTCAAATTTTTACCCTTCCTTCCTTGTCAGATTGGATGGAAAGCATTTATGAACAGAGCTAGAACTGGATTTGACTAAGCTATTCTAACACATGAACATGCTTTGATATAGACCATTTGTTGTACCTTTGGGTGTATGTTTAGCATCGTTGTCCTGCTGAAAAGGTGAATCTTTTGCCCGGTTTGAAGTGTTTCACAGCTCCACGTCCTTTTCGGGATCTCTCCTGCCTTTTCCTCCATCAGTCTTCAAATTAACTCTGACCAGCTTCCATGTCTCTAGAAAACCGTCTCCACAGCAGGATGCTGCCATCACCATCCTTTACCAAAAAGCAATGTATTCATAAGAATGTGTGGGGTTACTTTTCTGCCACACATAACATGAAAGCCCAAAAGATTGAAACTTGGTCTCATTTTGCCAGAGCATTTTCTTCCATGCGTTTGATGTGACTTTTGAGAAACTGCCAATGAGACTTAATTGGGCTTTCTTTTAACAATGTGTTTCCTAATGCCACTGTTTCCTAAGGTCTGATTTCTGGACTGCAAGTCTAATAGCTGACAGGTTTTCCCACTGTGCTGTGAAACACTTCAGTTCCTTCAGAGTTATCACAGTTTTCCTGGTTGGCTTTGTTGATTGATGCTGTGGTAATATCTTGGGTCTTACAGTTTTGCCATACTCTTTCATTTTCAGAAGATAGATTGAATAGTATTGATTTTGTTAAGTGGTATCACTTAGAGTAGGATAATGCTGAATGCAAATCTATACAACACTATTTCTTGTAAAGCAATTTGTAAGAAATGTGTAATTGTCCATCAAACTGACAGTTATACACTATTTTGTGTTGATCCATCGTTGTGAAAAGTTAAAGGGGTATTTATATGTTATCAGAGCTCTTAAATGGTCTTTTGTAGTTTTCTCCATTGTCACTACACTGCTAAATACACATGCACTTGCCTTAACCAGGTGACATCTGTTATTATTCAATGATTCAAACCGAAAACATGATGTACAATCATACCCTTTCATTTATTTGGAAGCAATCAGAAAACAAAAACAGTGAGAGTATTTTTGCTTCAGTTATTTCCAGTGTTGCATTCTGTTTGTTACGATGATGTTTTTTGCTTACTGACCTTAAGTTAGTGTCACCAACATCAGAATAATCTTCTGTGCGATTTTAATGCCCTTTACTAATCCCCAGAATCTAATTTTTTAATCTCAGGCTTTCCTTCTGTTTTTCTTCACCTTCACATTGGGCATCTGTTGGCTTTTTGTGCTTGCTCCTGATGTTCTGCTTGGTTCTTAAATAGGGTAAGTTGTGTTATAGGTTGACCACACACTGAGTGTAAAGTTTAACATATTCTCTTCATGCATCTTGAGTTTGAGTCTGTCATTAATTTCTCATAAATTCTTCTATTCATTGTTTAATAAATAATGACATGGTGGAATTGGTGGTGTGTAGTTTTGTACCCTGCAAGAACAATTTAAATAATTTTAGAGTGGTAAAGCCCAGATAATTTGATCTGACAGTTGGCAGAAAATGATCTTTTTACACTGACTGCATCTCGTTACAGCAAATGCAAAATAATATTAATTTTCCCTTAAGTCTTCAGTAATATGTAACATTTGTAATTATCTCTGTGTTGTTTGGTCTATAATCCATCTCTTTGGATTATTTAGTGTTTTAATATGGTTTTTGAGTTCAAAATAATAATAAAAAATGATCGTAAAGGAACCCCCCACAACTGTTCAAAAAGCTGACATGACAGTGTCAAACTACAAAAGTCACATGGATCAATGTTTCTACCGATTTGTAGCCTAAGCAACAATGAACAACAGGTGAAATGAGTCACCATCTTCAAATTGCTTGCTGTACACAAAGTACACCTGGGCTATGACACAAGCACAACACATCTACTCTGTAAACCCCAACAGCACCTTTTCTTCCACAGGACCCCAAACGCAATAAGCTCAAAGAAGAAATTATACTAAATCTTCCCACCATCTATCTAAAACCAAATTTGGCATGGCTTTAAGTTAATTTTCACAACATTTAAAACATGATCTCATCACTGGCACCGAGAAAAATTAGTTTGTGTTGACATTCAGGTGATTATTTAGAAAATCAACATTTCAATAACTTGGTTTAGTTGTTTAGGTGTTAAAAAAATCTTTAAACTTGCCTGAAACTCACAAACTCACTCTTTTGTCATGTCCTATGACGTGGACACAAATTACATTCTACACTATGTCGTGAACCATTCATTTTATATGGAGCTGTGCAGGTGACAAGCTGCAAAGCCAGTCATTTCAGCACGCAGAAACTCTGTTGGTGGCAGAACTATCAATTTTCTTCAATTTATATGTCAAACATCCCAAATTCAGTCTGTGCCAGTAACACTGAGGCTCTAACCCAAGTAGACCAACATGTCAAACCAGCAGCTCCTCTATCTTGTATTTTCGGCCCCACTCTTAGTTATTTTCCCTTACAGACAGGCAGCACACTGACTAGCAGCTCCTACAGTATAATGAACAACCTTTTTCACCTGAATACCAAAGTATTTCCCCTCCACATTACTTGCAAAACCATCAAGCAGACTAACAGCATGGCTGTGTAACCATATGGCAAAATGTCTGCACTGGATTATAGTTGGATCCTACTTCTCTGTATGGAGCTTTGGTGACAGATAATACAGTGGTTGTGCAAGTCAAATGGTTTCTTGCTAACACATTCTACACACCTGCATCATGTCTACATCGGCTCAGTTTACTGTTACTCATAGCTCTCATATATCAAACAGACACACCAAGGAATGCAGAGGCATTTCACGGAATAGCATCCTCATGATTACAGAATGTATCATTACTGTGATGGTGCTCACCTCAAAACCTATGCATACCGAGTTCAAATAATTTACAGCGAGGCACTTTAAAATCATGAAAATCAAAAAGCAAAAGATTTACGACAATGAAAGCCTATAGTTTATGAACCCAAATTAAAGTTTTGAGTTTGCTGCTTGAACCAAATGAAATGCAGAAATTGGCTTTGTTTGTCACCAACAAGCCAAAGTAGCTCTTATCAATCTACATGAATGTAGAAGCCATAAATTGTGGTGGAATTGGAAGAAAAGACTCAAAAAAGTCTTTAGTGGTTACACATCAACAGTGCAGCAAGGTAGACGGCTGAGGCAATGAATGAGGGGACAGGGAGGAAGTGAGAGAGAGAAGGAGGTGACACAGAGACCACACATCTTCAAAGTTCTCTCTCTTAAACACTGTGGGGTTGTAAAAAGTGCAGGTCCCATTATTCATGGGTGGGATTTCTCTTTCTCACTTTTGCAGCAAGCAGGCAAACAGCCCAAAACCCTCGAGCTGTGTCAAATGATGGAGCGTAATAATTACGTCCCTTTTATTGGCCATCTTATTCCAGCTATGACTGATGCAGCTCCCAGCCCTAAAGTGTTTCCATTTGCACTTTCATGTGGCAAAACCGAGCAGTGAAGAGAAGCCCTGGCTCGCCTGCCTCTCAAAGGTAGGCCTGACAAAATATTTATGACCTGACGTAGAGTCACTTTTAATAGGGGACTCCTGACCTGCTCCAGAGAAGTCTGGCTGTTGCAACATGCTTATCTCCTCTGTAATAAATAAGTTTTCAAAGAGTCTACTGTGCCTGTATGATGTGGTTGACTAAAAATATTAACTGGCACATTTCTGTAGAATCACTCTTAATCAAGTAGCCGAAGGAGGCAATTGCAGATTCCTGTCAAAATGAAGCAGAAATAAATCAGTGACTTCCCTCTACTGGTCAGTGGGCAAACTACATTAAAGTGAATTACCGGCTCCTCTGCTTCTATGGCCACAAGAGAAAAATTGAGTAAACCAAGAACAATTTAGTTAATAATCAGCCCCTTAAAATATTACAGTTATTTTTCTTCAGTTAAACAAACTAAAATTTCTGAAATGATTACATAAAGGCCTAATGTCCCTATGTAAACCCAAATGTCCTTAATAACGTCTACAGAACATGAAATGGCTGGAAACAGACAAGTCTCCTCCATTTTTGAAATGTACTGCAAGCCTCCTGTATCTCAAGGACGTGATGGATGGCAAAGGAAGCCAAGTAGAGATAAACTGATAAAAGTACATTATTGGAAATTCTTTCAAAGTTTCTATCGTCAAATCCAAGCCACTCAAAATCCCAATCACTTTTTTATGAGTTAACTTTACAACTGTTGTCACCTTCTGAAATGCTGCAGCAGATTTCATGGTTTCTAGTTTGAAACCAAAATTTACAACAGCAATCTGTTCCTTGCTGTGCTTTAACAGTCTATAAGGTGGTGTGAGGGGCTGCACATGTTGAAAACAGATAGTTTTCCCCATATTGGAAGTTATGGGGAAAGTGTTACCTAAAAATGAAAGCCATAAATCATTTCCCTCTGTGATTATACCATTAACAGGAGCATGGTTTTGTCGTTTAGGTCATACTAATAGTTTGAGGTTGCGGCCATGCTCGATCGCATTTGTCAGCACAAGGGAGTCACTGTGAAAGCTGAGTTTGTCTTGGTGGTCTTGCTTTAGTGCTTCAGCTTTTCTTTGCCTAAAAGCTGCAGAAGTTGTCAGCATCTGCACTGGATTTTGCTTTTACTATTTTTTGTGTCTCTTCCAACTGGAATTTCCATATTGGGCCTGGCTGTGGTCTTCCACAGAGAGAGAGACCCTGCAAGAAACTATAAGAGCATTTTGCGCTCAGCATAAAAACAGCGGCGCCGGCAGAGCACATATTAAATTTGTTACTAATTTTGAACTTGGCATGGTGGACTACGAAGCTAGAAGCAGCCGAGTTCAGCCTGACTTCGACCACAACCACAGTGCAAACAAAGCATATGGAACAGCAGTTTTTAGTGTACTACTGACAGTAAATGTTTAGGAAAGGAACCTTTAAAAATAACCCAATGTAATAGAATTAGTGAAGGGGGAGGTGCCTGCCAACATGTTTTCCTCCCATTCTGACTTCTACACATCGAAATGATGTTTTTAGAAGCAAATCCAGAGCAAAAGAAAAAATTAAGATCCTATTTTATTATTTTCCCCATTTATTCTTATGAACTGCCTGTGGCAGGGAAAAGTTTGGCATCTTATTTAATCAGTTTAACATCACTGCCTAAGATGCAACTTAAGATCTGGATATCAAAATGCATTAACTTAATTCACTGTGTGCATACTTGAGTTTACATCAATTATAAAACAGCTGTGGTAGGATATGTATGTTTGTTGAACAGCAGTGTGTATGAAATACTCACTATTCAATTTTAAAACAGCTTCTTTTGGATTAGATTTTTTTATGTTTACTGCCAGCTGGAAGCAGGGTTTGTCTTACCGCAGTGGTCTGCATGTGGCTGTTTAGAACTCTGAAAGTTTGTGATATTCTCCAGGTTTTTTTCTATTTTTCTTCTTCTTTATGGATATGCTCAGAGTGACTCTGTCAAACAGGATGTAGTGGTGAGCCCAGCTGTGTCTGCTCCCCATGGAACTGCAGTGACCTCTAGAGACAGTTTTCTCCACACACAGTGCAGCAGCAGCCCAAGGTGTGTGAGCACAAATTAGCCGAGGTGCGTGTTCATGTTTGTGTGTGTCAAATGTGTGTAGGGCTACAAAGGCTGAAGAAGACTCCAGTTTGAAAAGTCTGGCTTACCGTTCCGTTAAAAGCAACACGTGCACAAGGAGACACCGAACACTGCACTCACCAGATAATGCAGGCATACACAAACACGCACTCACAAGATCCACAGTGTATACCGGCGCTCACATGCACACGCATAGTTAAACAAACTCAAAAAGACAAGACCCAGGGCCACCCTGCAGATCACCCTGATCAGTGTGAGAGCCTCATCTTCTCTGATCTAATATGTTTAGCAAACAGTCATTTATTCTCCCCAATCAATAACACAGAGAAGCATGTGTTTATGACTCTGCCTTAACTCACTCAGTTCATCTACAGTTCATTGAAGGAGCTCTACCCTCTAGCCTGCTTCAGTCACTGACTAGTTTATCATTTATCCTTCCCTCACAAATTGATGGTGGGAATGTTATTTAATATCATATTTTCAGAACAAATATGCCTGTCTAAATCGGTGAGGTAAAATCTCTTGACATGACTCCGGCAGCGGGGATAGATGCCAAATAGTATTTTATGCTTCCTCTTTGCAAATGGTGTTTTCTTTAGAAGGAGGCAGACTGAGATCTGCAAATTTTCAACGCATTTTGATGTGCAAAACTGCCACACACTAAGAAAGGGAGTCTGTAACCTTCAGCTGCACTATGAAAATGGGGGGCTGTAGCTTAATAAAAATGATTTTACTGCATCTCCGAACATGCTTAATGATTTGCTGTGGAGCCTTTACACTCTTAAATTCCCAAGGTAGAAAATTATCCAGAATGGAATGTTCTCAAATGTAGGCTTGAATCAATATCAGATGCCTGCTAAGTTTCATTTGAGAGATTACTTGATTTCACATCCTGTTATGGAACAGAGACTCTAATAGAGAATAGAGAACATTCATACTCAAAAGTGTATTAAAGATTAAATAAATGTACTTATTATGCCACAAATATTAGCACTCTTTGTATATCAACAAGATGTGATAAAAGCAGCATACAATGCTTTGCGATGTGATTCACTTTACTTCATGCCACACTTGAATAGAACTATCTAATATTGTGAATAAACACCTTTTGCTGGAACAACATCTCTAAGTATAATAGTAATCTGTTCTTTTTTGCAAAACAGTTTAGGCTCAGTCAGACTACATGGAAGTTTTCTGAAAGCAACAATTCTGTAGTCTTTAAGAGGATTACCAATTTGTTTTCAGTCTATTGCAGGGACATTCAAACAAACTAGTAATCCATTCCATTGAAGCTCCAGCTGCATTTCCTGAGGGAATGTCAATCTCTTCCCCATTCCCTACTGTTTTGTAAACATGGGTTGTCCATCTATATTCCCATCAACTCATACCAACTTTTCTGTCCCTGCTGAAGAAATGGTCCCCCACAGCATGTTGCTGCCACCACCACATGTAAACGTGGGCTTAATGTGTCAAGCCTAACATGTGGTGTTATAGTTTTCTCTTTAAACTACTGTTTTGATCTTATTCATCCAAATCATCTACTTCCACATGCTTGCAGGGTTTGCTATGTGACTTTAAATGGGACTTCTTATAGCTTTCTGTCAACGATATAATAAAATATATACTGTATATATATAAAATATATATATTTTATTGTTCCATAAAAGCAAGATTTGTTAAGTGCACAACTAAAAATTGTCTTCTCATTTGAAGTTAATGGTAGCATTTTAATTTAGGGTTTCCAGGTTTAAATGGGCTGAATACATGCACTCCACACTTGTTAGATTTTTATTTGTAAAGCATTTTGAAAGCTATGCTGATTTTTCTTACATTCTTTTATGATGCACCACTTTGCATTGGTCTACTTAAAATTTAAGTTGTAACATAACAATATTACAATGGTATGAATGATTTTTAATGGGCCATACAGAGAAATAAACAACATGGTTTTGCTTTGATATTATAAGCCGTTTTAGGTCTAACAAAAGAGGACAATTCCTCTCAAACAAAAGGAAAAACTAGCTTGTAGACAACACATGCTCCAGGTGTCACTGTGACCAATACTGCATGTGTTCATTTACAGTGCAGGCTGTGCTTCCCATTAGCCGTGTACAGTACAGTGCGGGGCGATGCACAGATGCCCTGAGTGGTGCCATACGGCCGATGGCTCATTAAAACTCAGATGGAAGGCATGAATCAAAGGAGGAGAGGAGAGGAAACAATCAATCTGCCTAATGGGAATCCCCTGTGAGGAGCATGGGCCAGCCATCCCAATGCAGCTGTAGCAGCTTTTATATGTGACCTCCCAGCTTAAACGGCACACCAAAGTGTCCCCAGCGCCACCGTTGCTGCCTCCACTACAGAACCCAGGACACACACCAAAAGACACTAATCCCCACAAAAAGCTATTAGCGCAGGGCCTCCCACAGAGCATGTGGGTGCTACATGATGGCGATGTGGTTTCCCGAACCAAAGACTGGGAGACCTGACATTCTCATTTATCTCCGAACATCCCCTGCACATGTGTCGTCCATATCCTTCCAACCAGGGAATGACACCCAGCTTGATGTGGGGGAGAGCAGTGGGGGTGTGGCAATCAAAGAAGCAACAGGGACCAGATTTATAGCTTGGAGGGCGCCTGTGCGCTGGGAGGTATGTGCAAATTGTATGTTTACTGTCAGTGTGTGAGGTTGTGGCTCAAATTAAGACATCATTGTTGTGGTTTAAAGTAACTAGCACTTCTTGGGGTCAAGGTTAGGTTTCACGCTACAGTTTACCTGAACTTTGGCCCTGATAGCCCTCAGGCAGCACTCAGACGCTTTGATCTGCCACACTGCATGCTCTTTGCCCACCGACAACTACTTATCTATTCAGCGTGGAGTTGCCAGCAGCCCTTTAAGAATCGAGTTATGCTAAACAGAGGGTGATTTAAACCAGAGGTTGAACTCTGACCCTAGCTTAGAGGATAATGTCCCAGGCAAGGAGAGCAAAGTCCTGTTAGCATCCATGAATCAGGTCCCCACCGACATTATTTCAAAATTGCTTAGTTGCATGAAACTCCCTTTAGTGCTGAACGGACTTTCATAAAATTGATTTTCTGAGTACACCCTTTTAGCAGCTATAAGCTTGAAATATGAACCCTTCATTGCTGAAAGCATTTCATTTTTTTGCCCCTGTGACTAATGATCCAGGGAAGGGGCGCTTTTGAAATTCTTCTCAGAAGCCATTTCCATAATTAAACACTGCTAATTATAGAGCTTTGGCTGACTTTAAACAAACAGGCACATGCGCCGAGCACTCTTGCACGCTTTCGCTCTGAAAATTTATGCAAATAGCGCCCATACTGTGTGTTTTCTAAGATGAAACTGACAACATTAGGACACGTTGCTCATGCTCACAAAGATCAGAAAGACACAGAGGGTGATGCTGAGGGGAAGCTAACACGGGATTTTCAGTTTGAAGGAATTACCCAACGCAGGTGTGATGTTCTGCACAATGAGGATCAAAGACCGCACAGCAGCAGTATCAGATGGTGAAATATGCTCCCATGCATGTGTGTATGTGTGTTTGTCCATGCATGAATATGCATTAATTCATTACTATGAGTGCCCTGAGATAAAAAAAAAAAGTCCCTGCCTTGACTAAAAAGGAAAAAAAAACAAACAACCAACATTTTGGCATTGTTGACTTGTGTGCTATGACACTGCTTGTCAATTTATCAGCCTGTGACAGCAAGCCACTAGAAGCTATTATTTCAGACAAACGAAAAATTATATATGAAGATTAATATCAAATCATTTGTTCGAGAAAATATAATACTGCTGGAAATAAACAGGGTGCAGAACAGAGAGCCATGCTGCCAGTAATTCACATATCAACAGCGGTTAAATTATTAAAAAGATTGGAAATCATAATTGGCCATATATTTTTCCCCATTCTTCTCCACACAAGTGGCTCGCCTAGGGTACTTGACATTCAGTTCTGGTTTGTAATGTAAATGACAGAACCTATTTTCCCCATATCTTAACAGGGGATGGAGTGATTGACTACTGAATATAAGCAAGCTACAGGTGGGGGTCAATTATCATTTGAATAATCGAGCATCTGAGGCTGCCTGGCTTGACTGTGAAGTGTGACACATTTTTATCTTTATGCATTTCAATGAAGTCAGACTAGTACATAAAAGGTTATCACCAAGGAAACATATTTGCCTAGGCACAAGTTAAACAGGAAAGTGAGATCAGCATAGATATTCAATTTAACCAGTCAACCCTGACCTATAAATATTTCAACAAAACCCAATGAGGACCCCTCCCTCTTCTCCAACCCCCTTCTTTCCTGCTTTGATCCAATTCTATTTCAGCAGCGGGAGATACGAGAGATGAGAGGGAGGAAGGACGCACGGGAATGGAGGGGAGGCGTGAGCTAAGAAATTCAGGCAGATTGTAGCTTATCTATTAAGTGAATTGTTTAATGCATCTACCATCTCCCAACCCTTGGGATTAGACCCAAGTGAGAGGAGAAAGAGGGGACAGATTTAAACAGGGCACTGGTGGCTCCAAAGTTGAAGAAGAGGCGTAGACTAATCTATAGTTGTGAGCTGACAAATCTGGCCTGACACGGTGCTCAGTGGTGGCTAGACTCGAGAGATGGGCATTAATCACAGCGTGTGCTCGGCTGAGAACACAAGCACGCTGGGGACGCCTCAAAGTGAGCTGGAGGTTATACAGGCGAAGGGATTAATCAATACAGACCCATAATAACAGCCAACCACAAGCACTTAAAGCCCCACCGGTACCAAGGTATGGCAACAGTCACTGGGCCAACTGGCTCCGACACTAACTCAAAGACACATTCAGGCAGAAGCTTGCGCACATGTACTTTTATATTCAACACAGTGAAAGTTATTCTCTAGTCAGAGCTCAATGCAGATACATGAACATTTGGAAGCCTCAGGGACTCAGGAGGTATAAATTCAACATAATTGTCGTAAAACTTTTGTCAGCAGGAGCTTGTGCTGAAAGCAAAAAGGAAAAATAACGGTTGGGTTGAAAGGACCATGTGATGCTTGAAGTTAAATTTCTTTACACTTATAATGTTACCATTAGAACACAAACATAGAGGATCATTTTTGAGGGTAACTTTTAAGTAAGAGAGGAGTTATTTTCTTGAGTTATACTCTTGACCTGTGCCAGGAGTCTGAATCTGTCTTTGCTATTTTGGGCACCCATACATGGGTTGCCAATTCTTTGATGGGGTAATGTGATGATAAAATGTTCTGCAAAAATGCTAATAATCCAAGTGTCAAATAAGGGAGACAGGTAACTCTACATTATGTCATCTGGCTATTTTAAGGGAACAAAAATAGAATGTGGGGGTCACGCAAGGTTTTGTTCTTGGGCCACTTTTATAGTTTTGGAGTACCACAGCACCTCTTACCATATGTATATAGATGGAATACAACTTTACATTTCTGTGTTACTACATGAGAACTTACTGAGTAAGATTTTTTTTTTTTACAGAATCAGTAAGTGGATGGGATAACATTTTCTCCATCTTAAAGCTGCAGTATGTAGCTTTAATAAATCTTTTATTTATTTTATTACATATGTGTTATAATTGTCAGTATGTAGTGACACAATAACGTGAAACAGATAATCTGTGAAATAAATCAAGCTCCTCTTTCTCTTTCTTGTAGTCCTACTGCCATCTGCAGAAAGACACCTCTTGATCAGAAACAACCAATAAGACCCAGTGCTGTTGGCTTGTTACCACCTTAAATCTATTACAATAATAAAGTCCCCACAGTTAAATCAGAACACAGGACATCTGGATTTGACAGTATTTTTCCTCTAATGTTCTGTTTTTTTTATGCTGTTAAGATATTTCTTTTTCTTTGTACAGTTCTTGTTCATTTACCTTTTATTTATTTTTAATTCTTAATAGTTTTTTGATTACCTTTATGTCTTTTTTTTTTTTCTTATAAAGCACTGAACTATGTTCCGTATGAAAGATGCAATAGAAATAGGCTTTCCTTTCTTTGTCATGGGGCAACATGACAGCGCATATTATCCATATTATGTATGGCTACTGTGTGCACCACTGACATGATAAGAAAAATATGACCACCCCCTTAGTTAGAGGTAAATACTGGGAGGGAACTGGGGCATGAGATAACTCCAGTGTGCACTGGGCTTCAAAAACTAGGATAAGCATTCTGTCAATGACCAGTACTCCCTCTCTGTAGGAGCCTGCCACCCAAAGAGACCTCGATCAGCAACCCCCACCCACCACCCATTTTCTGACAGCAAATCTGTTAGCCTCGCCCCCTCACTTCATACAGCAAGTAAAGCAGACAGTGTAGCAGGAGGTAAAAACTCCAGCTATTTGTCAACGTGGCGCCCGTGTCAAAATGTCAGGTCTGGGGACATTCCCCATGCAGCTGGGCTGTTAGCTAAGGAGACAGGCCGTATGGCTGGAGCAGGAGCATGCTGTCACCGGGCAGTCAAACTGCCTGAAACCAACAATCAAGAGACTCTTTCTTCCTCGGTTGCTCTCCCCCATTCATCTTTTGCATCTCTCCTCCATATGTTATCTATGCTCAGTTTCTGTTCATAAATCTTTTCATTTCCTCTTTTCACTCGTACTCTTCTTCCTCAGCCTCTTTTGATTTCTTCTGAATCTGGGAGTTCATCCCATTAATATGTTGGTCAAATGTCAGGGCTATTCTCCTTTATCAGTTTTATCATTTTTTTACCAAAATAAAAATAAATGTGTTTTCTATATTCAATCAACATCATCAAAGAGGATCTCACATGTTTTTTGTACTACTCTTTTGTAGTAAATGTAAAACATAAGGTAAATCAATTATAGGAAAAAAAAACAATCTTCATGGTTTTTAGACTTAAGATTTATTACATCAAAAAATAATCCGTATGTTGTGAATTCATTGTTTTGATTCACATGTTGTGGCAAACTGGAGACTGTTCTGTTTTCAATTTCACATGTTCTAGTGATCATTTTTGTATTGTTTATCAAAACAGAAACATCTTCATATGCGCCATAAGAGCCAGGCTGAAATATGCATTCCCCTGCAGATTCCCACTCCAAATAGATTAGGAAGTAAAATAACAATAACAGAAAATAAAATCAAGTCAAACATGAAAAAAACAGCATTTGCTGTATTCATGAATGACATATTTATTGCTCTATCTTTTCTTAAGCTTCTTTGACTCGGCATTTACTCAAAGAGGGTGGAGGATTTACTGTGGAAAAATGCAAACAGGGTATTAATGGGTCAAGTGCAGCCTAGTTGGCTTAATAGCAGATTATGGACCTTTTTCTATAGAAAAACACAAATTCTGTTTCAGGCTGGGAATAGCTTCTGATATTTACTTGCTAATTTGTTTTCAAAAGTTGGAATTTAAGATCTTAATGGTTTATCTTTGGAGAAACGTTTTTCTTTTTCTATTTTTTTGCAAATTGTTGTAAATGTCTTTTCCTGATGTTTTCCTATTTCTTTCTGTTTTTCTGTCCATTTTGTTTTTTTGTTTTGGTTTTTTTTCATCTCAACACCCCTCCCAGAGTCCATCTGGTACCTTTTGCTCCCCCTCAGAACGAGGGCCGGTGGAATTCCCTGGCCTAATTAATGAGTAGACACTCACAGACGGTCAAGGGCTCGCATGTCTGTCTCTGTGCACCACCTTGCCTCGGGAGGCCCTTTATTGAAAAGGGAAATAAATTAGATCAACTGGACAGACTGTACAAGCCAACAACAAGACGTGTCATGCAGCGATTTTGATTGAATGGTGAACGGATGCTCTCAGATGGGAAATGAACCCCAAAAATGTCTGATCAAATCTCAGTTGTAAATTTTTCATGCATGCTGAGGTATTGTTGGGAGAAATTAAGACACCATCCAAAACAAAACTCGATATTTTTCTTTTCATACGTGCATATCTTAATAATAATTACTAATTTGCCTAGGTTCCACATTATTAATAAATACTAGTGATGTATAATATTGTTGAAAACATTATTAGTTTTAGTGATTTTGTTAAAAAGTTAAATATTTTGGATGAATACGGAGAGCAACATTTTTTTTGTTAATTTTAAAAACTATGGATTGTGGCTTTCAGCATAACGTAACATAAAATAACACTGTTCTTCTATTCCTGCCATAGTAATTTTCAGTTTTAGGTTCTTTTTTGAGTGTTAAGAAATAATTATCAAAATAAACAGATATAGCTGCTTTAAGTATATGAACCTAATTTTCGAAGCCTTTTTTAATTGAATGACTGAAATAAACATTTCAATTGTATTCTGAACTGGAAACAGAAGAAAATGCAAAAGCACAGCTGATCGAAAGGAGGATTCTCTTTGAGGTTTGCCAGCTGTTTTGTATGCTAGGAAATGATTGGATGAATAAGTAAAAGATGTAAGGCAATGGGTGATGCAAAGCCATCCAAATAGCCACCCAGATAAAAAAAAAAATCACATCAATATTTTCCTCTCTCTCTATTTGACTTCACAAGAACCAAACAAGTCCTTTGGATTAAGCTCAAAAGAGAGACAGGCTGAGTTCTTTCCTCTGGCGCAGGAAAATAAAACAAACAAGAAATGATATGTTTGAACATTTTTGCATTTTTCTTGTCTGCTCTTGAGTCATGACATTATTAGTCAAGCGGTACACCAATCATGCAGTGAGTTAATGACACATCCAGTCCATGAATCTTTCAGCTCTTTACACCAACTTCAGCCTGGCATTCTGGGGCTGTTCCTGCTGAGCAGCTGCTGGAGCAAAAGCAGCGCCGGAGCCCGGGCGTATTTGCCAGCGCTACGGCTTTGATCTCAGCTTGTGGAACAGATAGCTGTGAGGCTGGAAAAGGACTGGGCCAGGTTGGAACCTGGATTCTGTAGTGTACAGTGTACACGTGGGAGTTTCTTTCATGTGGGCCCCCTTCACCTTTAGACATCACCACGACCTCAGAATTTCCCTCAGACTCTCATTTTTTATATCAGGATTTTTTTTCCCCACCCAGGATAGATTTGGAAACTAGAGTTCTTAATACTTGCTGGACCTTACATCCTCCCCCCCCCCCCTCAAAATACAAATGCCACATTTTGACTAAAAGAAACACTTTGTGAATACAACAAAACTTTTGTTTTTTTACACCGTGAACCAAATGTCTAGTTCTACGGTTATAAATGAACACATTCAGACAGGTTTATTTCCTTTAAATCGTGATATAGAAGAGCCATAATTTAGCAACAGCCGGCTCCATTCACACTTCCTGCACAGCTCCACTGACATACTTTCCCTGCTAATGGGGCCACCTGCAGGTCTGCACTGGGCCCAGCCCGGACAGTGTCAGAGGGGAATGCAGACAGAGCAGGCGGTGAAATGGGTGGGAGGTGGTGCAGGGCATATGTGACTGGCACCAGCATAAGAGCTCTTTCATTCCCCTCCTGTTCTGCTGAGTGCCATGGGCACACTCACAGAGCCAGGCACCGGTTCAGGCCAGGGCATCAACACATGTCAGGAAATACTTTCTCTGTGATCTGAGTGAGCACAGCCAGAGTTAATGCTTCCCTGACATTTGGACAGCGTAGTGAAGCAGCAGACAATTAAAAAAAAGGAAAAGACAGATCATACGGGAACTCCAAAACAAGGGAACCACTTTTGTTTAGAAAAAAAAAACAAAAACGTGTTTTACGTTTAATTATTCCATGTGCTATATATACTTAAAGTGTTGTCAGAATTTGTTATAAAATAAAAAGAATATAGTGTATCCTTCCCTACCATAATTCTGGTACCATAACTCTGCTTGAAATGATCTTGAAAAACAATAGGAATGATTTACAAAGCACATTCCAGTACTATGAAAAACAAAATCAAAATTGTTACAGAGACTGACAATAAAGTATGCTTAAAAAAAGATGACACTGGTGAATGGCATTTGATTTTGACAAAGGCACCAGCATAAGAGCTGTCTTCCCGCAGCCTGGAAATGTAACATTAATTTTGTCTGTAGCACAGACAAAATTAATTTTAAAACAAAGCAGAACCATAAAATAAACTACTGTCTCATGCATTTAAGTGTAACATTTGAATGAAATCCATTCTTTACCCCACCACAAACCATATTTATAAAATGTTTTTTTTTAGAAGTACATAGTATCTTTATTATTTGAAGAATAATATGAGGTTGGGAGCATATGGAACAAAAATATCAGCAACATTTCATCCCAATTGCTTGTTGATTTGCTTACCCAAGCATTGGTTAAATACTGTGACCCAGTTTGGTGGGTTTGAGAGGAGTCAAGAGGGAGCACCGGCATTTTAACAGATTACCTCACAAAACCTTATTTACATGGTTAAAAAAAAAGAAAACAAAATGCTTAATGATTAAGTTTCTGTTGGTGGGTTATGGTAACAACTTTAATTCACAATAGGCAAGAAATGTATTTACTTGGGGACTTGACATGATTCATGCTCATGCTTCATGATCAGTTTGAACCTATCAAACAAGAGGGTATTGCTATTCAAACTTTTTTAGGTCCACCAATCAACAGAGAAGGACCTTGCTGCAGCAAGTACACCACGCTGCAGCAAACAGAAGGGTGACGGGCGGGACCACTGTCAGTCTCATACCTTATTTGGAAAAGGGCCGAAAATATGATGACACTTATGTCACACAGGGTTTGCTGTGGAGCTGAAGCCGACTAGTCAGTATGAATTGGGCTTTTTAGAATAACATTAGCCTAGCACAAGCTAGCGCAAGCTATGTTCAGCTTCACAATCTGACTGAATTGGTCATAGAGCCAAAAGGCAAAGGAAATATTTTAAGCAGTTCCTTGCATTCCAAACTGAACTGTAGGTTAAAATCTTACAAGACACTGAGTTTTTATCTGTCAATTTTCAATGCAAAATCAAACAAAAAGTAAGTTGCTTAAAACCAAATGCCCCTTGTCTAGTCATGAATAATTTTTTTTAATTTCCTTTTTTCAAGCCTTAATATAAAACTCATTTCATATATGCACTTCAGATGACTGCACAAAAGCATGTTTTGAAATTCAGCAAATAATTTTCTTGACCACTAATCTCTTCAACTTCTAAACTCAATACAATGTTAAAGTAAGCACATTGTTCCGTGTCAGTACTTTTCTGTAAGCTATTTTCTAAACTATTACACGTTTTTGCACTGAGAAAATAGTCACTGCAATATTGAGCCAAGCTACTATGAAAGGTTCCACATATGATAGTGTGTGCAAAAGTAATGAAAATTACAAATCAAGATCTCTATTATTATTAGTATTATTAGTAAATTCTGTCACATACAATAATCTATTCTCTCTCACATTCCACACTGTCAAACAAATGAAGGCAATTGATTGCAACATTCATAACAAGGCAATTAATATTAGTTTAGCAATCTCTTCTTCCCAAGGACAAACCTGGGAAAATAAGTGAACTTCGGTTATTGTTGACAACTTAAATCACAAAATACTGAATACCAAAGAGTGGAAACTTGCTCCCATACAGAAGCAAGCGGAAAAATAAGCAGAATTTAAAAGGAATCAAATGGAAAGCAATTTAGAAATTCAAGGGGATCAAATGGCAGCTTTATTAGTTGCTGAAGCCAATGGGTCAGTAGGAATGAAAGCCTCGTCTGTTTAGCCCAACTTGCCAGGTCAGGTAAGACACCCATAGAGAGAGAGTGCTCTCTGCCCTGTAAAAGCCTCACACCCCTGACTAAAGCTTCCCTACTGATCCCACCCTCTTTTGCCCTACTGTGTCAATGAACTAATGCCTTTCTCAACAGGTACAGTGAGCAGAGGGGGCAGCCAGGTAACCTGATGCTGATGGAATCACTCAGCTTCTCAGTAGGCAGGGCGGCAAATTGTTGTGATCATCATGTTAGCACAGTCCTTTTATGGAGCAGCACGCTTTTAAGTGAATAGGCTAAATGAAAGGATAAGCACAGTTCTGCACAGCAAATGCAGGTAATGACAATTCAGGTCAAAGATTATCTCACATCTTGCAGGGGTGTGTGGAACAAATCCAATTTTTGCTACTGGGACAAAAAGTAAAGCAGGCCAAAGAGGATATCATTCATAATTACAAGGCTTAGCTTAAGTAAATGCTCTCCCACAGAGAATGGCAACAATGGCCTTAATTACATTTTTCCTTACAACCCCAGCTTAAAGTAAAAAACATAGATGACAAATTTGGCATTGGGATTCCACCTCATGGCTATTCTCTGTGCCAATTACACTTTTTTTTTGTTGGTTGCCAAGACAAATCATATTAGCTCTCTACTAAAGAATACTAAAACCTTTTGGCTTCTCACCAACCTACTGGTGCCAGTAACTTCATTAAAGTGAAAAAATGCTTTTAGGAAGCCTTTCCTCAGTTGCAATTACAAATAAGTTCCTTCATGGAAGCCCCCGTCATGGGTGGGCTGGCAGCCCAGGGGCAACTTGTCTGCAGACAACTGAGCACTAGTCTGAATGGAAAGCAAGTCCAGGGAGTGCGGCTCAAGTAACTTCTTTGTTACAGATAAATGTCACCAGCAGCAAAGTTGACAATACCCCAATTGTCAACATGTTTATCTAATAAAGGCCTTTTGATATTTGTGATGATGCCCCCACCACAAAAAGAAGAAGAAAAAAATTGTCCAAGCCAATTAATTATGGGACATTACTGCTCACATTCAATTTAAAAAAAATCCAGCTGACTTTTGGCAAATAACTTTTTGAACTGAACACAAAAGAGTGCTTGAATGCTTGCTCCAGAGTGAACCTGTAAGGTGAGATGATTGAAGTTACTGAGTACAACAATGTGTATGACTTAAATAATCCTACCCTCTGAGTATGTGCCTGCCACCACAAATGATAAAAATGAAAGTGTCCCTGGGCTGCTTTTGCTAATTAAACATAACTAAAACACACACTGAATTTGCAATTCATAAGTATTTTGCAAAGCTGGCAGTGCTTAATTTTTTATCCTCCTTTATAGACCCCAAAGGTATGGGCAGGCACACAGAAGCATAATAATTTAGTTTAAAATTGCTCTATTTATAATTACTAGATTTTTTTTCCTTCAAAGGCATTCTTAAATTGCATGTAAGTTTGGCACCCATCAAAGAATTTTACAGTTAGTGTATAAAAAAGTACAAAATATTGTAGAAAAATACATACATGGATATGAATTGTATCCTCATGTCTTTTTGCATGTCACTTAAAATAGCCTTAAAGAACTGTAGATGTAGGCAAAACAAAAAGCTATCCACTGATTTTCATCAAAGAATCTCAAAGCATAGAGTTTTTATGATTTGCTTTTCTGTTTATTTTTCAGAATTCCTGACAATTTATCTGAAAGGTTCTCTTAGGGGCTTCCGCTGGGTGACCCCTAGTTGAAAGGGCTGTACGAGGCTCTGGTGGGTGTCCATCCTTCTTGACCTCCAGTTGGGGTATTGTGATCTCTCTGCCTTGGTACTTCTGATTTCTGGCTGCCATGGTGGGCTAGTGCCTGCCTGCCATGATGGGGGCTCTTCCCTGCTTGGTACTGCGCAGCCTTGTTGCCAAGGCATGGTGTGGGTCTTGTGCTTATGAAGGAACTGATCCTGGGCTTGGATGTCAGTGTGGCTGGCTGGAGAGTTGGGGGGAATTGGTGCCCTGAATCTCAGCCTCTGCATCTTTGGCCTGGGAACAGATAGTCCCTTGCTTTTCTGATGATTTTACCTGTGTGCAGATTAGTAGTACTTTGGTTATCTTGGGTGTTGCGGTCTACAGGCCTTCTACCCTTACTGCCACTCTAACAATAAAATCAATGGCTCATAAAGCTGCTGCAATTTTTTACAATTTTAAGTAGTCTTGCTTTAATATGACTGAATAAATAATGAGCTTTTCTAGGCATTCTGACTATTCCAATTGCTGTACACAAAACCTATATATAGCCAGTGGCACAGGAAAGAAATACACATGCATGGGGTCAAGTGCCTTGACCTGGGATACAGCCACACGTGGCAGCACTAAGCTAAAGTTGAACACACAACTTTTAAATGGCAAGACAACTTATCTGTCCACTGAACAACAGTCACCCCTAGTTTCAACTTTGAATTTTTTATGAATTATTTCTTAAATCTATGGCATGTAGGTTAAAAATGGGTTGTTTTAATTTAGTCTGTTAGTAGTTTATGTTAATTTTCTTTAGCTAATCAATAGTGAGTATAGATTTTTCAATTTTTCTTTCCAGACTACACTGGTTAGTAGAGTATGATAAAAACACTGCAAAGACAAGCTGTGTCTACTCTTCAACAAATGCAGGCCTTTCTGAAACGTTCCGGACATGTTATGTGCACCCAAAAATAATTTCAAAACTTTAGGTTTGGTCCTTCGTAAGCTTGTATTTCATCCTCCTTTCATATCCTTACTTGATAAGAAGTCTAGCTGAATGTTAGGACCCATTGACAAGATATTGGGTCCTTTCAATATGCAGCAAGTCTCTTGAGATTTACTAGAGACACAGCTATGAATGAAGGAGCTGTTCCAAAAGGCCAGCTAAAAGAAGGTTGCTGTCCTTGCCACTCCATCACTCAGTGACCCGTCAACAGGGCACAACAAACCAATCAGTAAAAAGACCTTTTTAAAAAAGTCACTCTACCTGTCCCAGGCAATCCCTAGTTAGTTAGCTGACCCTCCCCTGATAGGCAGGGCTGGGGCAACTGGAGGGAGGCATTCATTTCAGGGAAGCCATTAATCTTTCTACCCTTCTCTTTCTGACACCTGAACCAGACACACCCAGCACCCGGTTGCTCACAACAGCTTCCTCTTTGGCTTCGATAACATCCGATCAGAGCCACGTGGCAGGCCTCCTGCAGGGCTCGTGCGATAGGATTCTACTCCCAAACTTGTATGAACACTTATGTACCTTGTAAAAAATACCATACACACTCATGCAAGCATACACCCCTTCTTTGCTCACTAACATAAAACTATCTGGGAGTCATTTTGACAGTAAACATCACCCCCCCTAACATTAACACACACAAAAAAACATTTCTACCAGAAGATGTAGATTATTGTAGTCATATGCCAAACGGCAGGGAGTTAGGCAAGTTTTACAGCTGACTTCTGAAGCTCCCAGTAACTTAAAGATGCTCTTGAGGATGGGGGTTTACTTAAATGCATGTTTGTTTGAAGGCGCCTATGTGTCCTGGATCCCTGAAGTTATTCCTGTGTTACTGACACTTAAGTGATTTTTTTTTCTCCCACTAAAAACCTGGATACTGATGTTTCCTTCATAAACTAGGTGGATGATGTGCTGACAGTAAGTTCAGAAGATGCTGATGATGTGCAGTGATACGACAGCTTACAGCTGTGATACCTGTTTAGACAAACCCTCTGACAACAGGATGTGTCACTAAGCAAGGCTTTAGCGCAGTCGATTCCCTCGTAACAACATGCGGATTTGCTTACCTTAGAAGTAAGGAGACTTGTCTCCAAGCCTCACTTATGACAGTTAGTGCTAAGCCACAATGTTTACACAGCCCCTCTGGGCTATTTCACTTTTGAGCACCAAAATAGAAGTCATCTCCCAAATCTTCTTGTGAGGAGAGATAGTCCCATTGATGAGGATAAGAGGGAAAAGGGACAAGACAAGCTTGGGGATTAGCGGCCCTGAACTCCTGCACAGCATGCACAACCGTCTGGCACTGTGCGCTGAGCTATCTTGACAGGGGGGATACGTATGGCATTTGAGAAGGTTAGATGAGGTCATAATACATTGCTCAGCTGGGATTAGGTGGCGTGTGGCACCCTTCACTTTTAATCAAACCCTTCCAATCAGGTCAGATTACAACAGGATAAGCAGATTCGAAACGGTGTTTGGTTAATGCTCTCTTTAAGGATCTCCCTAAATTTACAATTTCAGAAACAAGAGGATGTCTGAATCCTTATTATTAACAATTACACTTGTTTTTATAGTTATTGTCCATACACATCATGATCTATAAGTAGTAATTTGTTAAATCTCTTTTCTTATAAACTTACAGGACATTTCCTGAGACCCTTTACACCCCAGATTTCCCTTGCTCTTTTTATACAACTGTCCCCCAGGACATATGCTGTGCCCTTTAATGCTGCCCTTGGTCTGCTCACAAGAAGTAACTTTAAATCCCAAATGTTTGTCACAGCTAATAAACAACATTCAGGTACTGGGAAGAAGACCAACATTATTTAAAAAAGAAAATGAGTTAACATCTGAGGCATGTGCAGCTGCTGGTTCAAGTCACTTGCCCCTCTTTAGACTGATGTCAGGCAGATCACAGAAGGGTTTTGTCACAATCGGCTCTCAAAGTGGTTGTTTCAGCCTTAAAACAGAACAGAGATTTTCTGAAGAGTTAGGTAAACAGTGTTAACAAGGCAGAGGTTTTCACGGTCTGACTGAACAAAAGCCAGAGATGAGGCACTTTGCCTCCCCTACAATTCAGTACGATCACTACCCTTAATCTTGGAGTCAGGCTGCATACCTTGTGATTTTTCTGTTAGAACATGGATAGACGAGCAGCCCGTGGAACTTCAAAGGGGCAGGGAGACGCACATGGCTGCTAATTTTTCAGACTGGGCATATGTGGCGGAGAGCATGGATTTGAGGCTCTCCTCTCACTTCAAAGCCAGGCGCCTTAAAAGGTCTGGCTGTGTTTTGACGTGGATCTGCAGAGGTGAATGAGAATCAAGCACCCGCTGCAGACCCTTCAGAAGTCAGGCTCACTCTGTTTAACCCTCCTCCCCACTTCTCCCTGTGCACACACTCCCTCCTCCCTGCCTTGACAAAGAGAAGAAGAAAAACAAGAAAATTCAATAATGCCTTTGAGAGGGAGGATTACCTGAGGAGATGCCTGCGCTGCTATGCCGCAAGTGAAATCTCATGTGCCCTCCTCTCCTTCTGCTCTCACCACATCTTTTCACTCCCATCTCTCTTTTACTCCCTAGGTTGGTTAAAGACAGCCCTCAAAAAGCACATCAAAACTATCCTTTGATGCCATGGCAGGCAATTAACCCCTGGAGTCCAAAATTACAGATTGCCTGGGATGTGACACATTTCGATAGGGTGGGGTGGCAAGAGTGTGTGTCTGATTTTCCTGGGGTGGGAGTGGGGCTAGGGAGGGGTGGGTTCATTGTTTGTTTGTTTTTAAAGTGGGCTTCCTTTCTAATGAAGTGATGCTGTGGCAGATTTGATACAACCCATTTCTGTCAGTTTGAAAAGTAAAGTAGGGTAAACCTCTAGAGAAAGGGCTAGCTTCACCAGAGGAAATGTTTGCACTCCATTATCTATACTCTTGCTCACTTCTGATGAACATTGCTGCAATACAGAGGGAACAAAGGAGCCAGGCTCCAAGCGAATATTAATTAAGTTGTAGGCGCAGCCAAACAATGATTAGGTCTATCCCAGTTTTGGTTGTGTTTTTGTGTCATTCACTCCTCTTGTGATGCTCAGCAAGAAGAAATAATTAGGCTTGGTTGGAGTAGCAGTGCTGGATGTGACTTTGCAGATAACCTCCAGCAGTTCCTAACTGAGAGTGCATTATTTGTCACTGAGTATTACCTTAGAGTAAATGCTGTGTGTGGCTTTGGCACAACAAAATGACTTTACAAAATGACTTCATTTTGCAGACTTGTAAGCATGGCAGGTGTGTAACAACCAAGCCAGGTGATGAAATTACACTATAATGGAGGTGAGCAAAAAACTAGTTTAGGAAAAGCATTCAGTGTGAAGTGGCTAGGGACCCCTGGTAACAAGAGCTTTCATCGCAATGACTGAAATGCTTAATTTCAGTCGTTGCGTTAAATACAATTTTACCTTTATTGATCCAGGAATTCCTTTGAGTTGCAAGAAAGTTTCAGGGAACAAAAATACAAGAGAAAACCAAAACAGAAGCAATATAATGCATACACTGAACAAAGTCCTGTTGCACTCTTCAGCTGCTACATGAGACTTCCACTCTTAGACTTTTCATACAGCTAAACTAAAATAATTAATAAACAACTTTGTATATTAAATACTGTGCACTTAATATTTGGTTGGACCTCCTTTGTATGAGTTACCTTGGCCTGGAGGCAATCCGCTTGTGAAACTGCTGAGCCTCAGATCCTCTACATTGCTGGGTCCCCAGATTAAAAATATGAGTAACTGAATCGGCAATAAAGTAAGTTCTAGAACACATAGCTAAGTTTTCTGATTCAGAAGTCTGCTTTACGTCAATGAATTTTCATTAAGAAACAAGACAGTTCACACTGAAACAGAACAGCTGATGTGACATGGGGAAACAAACTGCACATTTTGAAAGTGAGAGCTAGCTGCAGATATTTTTCATCATCCCGAAACAACATTTAGGGTTGTCGTTGGCCGCGTCTTTTACATAATGCCACAGTGCATCTCTGTACTTTGTGACACATTCACTTTGCCAAAAATCTGGCAAGCATGGTCATTTTGATCCTAGTTAATGCAAACTAAATTAATTGTATGTCTATGTACACAACATAAATCTGCAGCTGTTTTCTGCTGAGGAAAAGTGTTTCATTTTCTTTTCTCCATCTTAACCTGCCAGATCTCGCAAAGGCTTCTGATCTCATCCGCACATTGTTTTATGGTGGGATTTCTCACCGCCCTCCCCTGGCAGACAGTGAGATTACACAGTGACTATAAGCACCTCAATTTTGTATGACAGCCTTTTCCACGTGAGGGAATTACAATCATGTTTCATTAATTCAGCTTGAATGAAGCCTCATCTCAAGCATAGAAAAGCTCAAGATTTATATGTAATTTGTAAAATAGCACGTCATCTGAATACAGCATCTCCAGAACAAGTAAGTGAAATTGAATTTTTCATTCTAAATAAGATTCATTTATAAAATGTCTAACAAAAATGGTACCTATAAGTTGAAGAGCTCATCTAAGGAATCATGCATTGTAGGTTATCAGAGGAGTGCCAAGTGAAATATTTTTTTTTAATCAAATGGCCTTATTTAACACTACCTTTCAGTTTCAATCCTAGCAAACCAAACACATACTCTGTTTCAATGGAAAGTAATCACCCAGGGAGCGTGGTAAAACATGGTATGCTGCAGAGCACTTCTTTCTTTTTTTTAATTTTTATGACTTGCCATTACTTCCCAACTATTCTTTTCTTCTGTAACAAAATGTATCTGTGTTTCGAAAAATGTCTGACGCACTTTGTTCAAGCCCAGGGAGCCCTACACAAGATAGCCTCAGGCCAGAGCTGCTGTACTTGCTTTCCCTTTTGTATGCACATTGTCTCTGCGCAGCCTAAATATGGGGACACGAGCTTCATAGCCTACTGTCTTGCATGCCGCTGCCCTCCCCAGGTACTCTGCTAGTGCAGCTCAAACGCAGGCTGTGGGGAGACAGCGCTTCTTTGCTTCAAAGAGGGGAAAAAAGATAAATCATTCAGCTCAGGCTTTTGTTCCAATATGCCATGAAGCCGCGATCACAATCCCTTTTTCCAGTCTCTTTGTTTCCCAAACTAAAGCATCTGGATGTGACAGTGAATCCAACTTCCACTGCAGGTTGTTTATGCAGCTCAATCACCGCATGGCATGAAATTTGAAATGACATCGTTGACATTGCTGCTTTTAGAGAAGAGGGCTTCATATTTAAAGCGATGTAACCATATCTATCTATCTATCTATCTATCTATCTATCTATCTATCTATCTATCTATCTATCTATCTATCTATCTATCTATCT
>CAEFZX010003913.1:0-154808 GCA_903066825.1 Alfaro cultratus | reverse complement strand
AGATCTGATCTACACAAGGAGGAGGTAATTAAGCCATTTCATTCCAGCGTTTTGTACCTGTGGCACATCTAAAAACTGCAGGACTGCGGCCCTCGAGGACTGGAGTTTGAGACCCCTGCTCTACACAGTCATTTAGACGCAGGCAAAGGTTCACCTTCCAGCGAGGAAATAACACTAATAACGTGGCAAGTGAGAGTGATGAGAAATCTGATTTTTATTTACAGGTAAAACAGTCAAGAGTTTATAAGAATTTAAAAACATGCATAATTTTCTCTCCACTTCAGTTGTACACAAGTGACAAAATGTGAACACATTAGGCAACTGAAAACATAAGGCAAGTGAGGTTAATTTATTTTCCGCTGATTTGTGAAAGCTTTAATAAAATCTAGGTGTTTAATTGTTGCAAAATTAAGATCAACTGATGATGATGATGATGAGGAACACAGAACTGTCACCTTTAATGAAAAGCATTTCTTGTTTATTAAACCCGAATCAGCCGGTGAACTTTAGAACATTCTCATTGGTTTAAAGAGTGAGTTTTAGCAAACACAGGTGCACAGGTAAATGTTTCCCATAGTTACACAATCACAGTCTTTCATTAGCATCTTGCCTCTCAGGTTTCCATGGAAACAAGCTTGGTGACTTCGCACGTAAATGTCTATCTTCTCACTCTGCGTGTGTGTGATGGAGTAAAAAAGGGGGATCGAAGGAGCGCATATGGCAGCAGCAGCAGCATGTGCATGAGTTGGTCTACTTTCTGCATATGTTTGCCCATGCATTTTCATTGCTGCTGCCTTGCACAAATGTGCGAAGTGTGTGTTGCCTGTCAGTACACGCGGGTGACCGCTTGTACATTTGCATGCATGCATGTATTTGCATATTAAATTCTGTTTATGCAAGTAAGCATGAATGTGCAAACTGCAGCAGAGTGTTTGTGTTGATGTGTGCACAGTTGTTTACACAAGCACGCGCTTATGAGCCTGTTTATCAGCTTGCATTTGCTTGTGTGAAGACACGTACAGCTATGAAAGAAAAAGAAGGAGAGGACCAACGTTAGCAAACACTTTCATATTTCTGAGCACTGAGCAATGCTATCACCTACTGGCAGAACATCTGGAGGAAAACGTATGTTGCAGTGCGACAAAAAACATGCAGAAAAAAAAGAAATGTAAAACAGATTTGTTAATAAAGTTAAATGATCTTGTTAAAACATCTGGCAATCACTTTTCTCTTCCCTCACTCTCTCTCTCTCTCTCACACATTTACGCTACTGTCTTTTCATTGCCTTGAATGATCAAAAGTCAGCAGAGGACCGCTTCACTATCTCAGGCAGCAGACAAAAATTAATCTCCTGTGACATTTCAGTGCTTAAGAAGAGAAACTTCATTTCACCTATTTGACATACACAGATATGCACACTTGACACCATAAACTCCACTTGAGCTCTGCCTTGATGGAGGGTAAAAAGCAAAAATCAAAACCTAATGGGGTCTGAGGAGAATCTGAGGACTTTTTAAATACATACCCATTTGTGCTAGCTTTGATCTTGGTTGTATTATTTATTAATGTCCACTTCTTTAACACACATGTATTTATTTTTGAGTTTTGATCTTTTTTTATACTCCTCTTAATTAGATCTTTGACTGCTTGAACTCACATTCCTCCGGCCTTTTTATCTGCAGTCAGACGTCCTTTGATGTCAGCTAGCAGATCAGCGTTACATCATCGGCGTAGAGACGTACCTGAGCACAAGACGGAGACTCCACCACTGGAAAGACATGTAGAAAAATCCACTTAATAATCAGAATGTCATGATTTTTCTGCTAACGGTGTTTTCTGATATGATTCATGGTCTTTCTGCTCACAGCCCCTCCCTTACCTGTTGATTAGATCGTTGTTCTCACCTGTGCTGCAGCTCATATTAACTCTTTCTCTGCTTGTACTCAGTGTGGGATTGTTTGTTGTCATTTCTGTCATAGTCTTTGAGCAGGTCATGTCCATGACGTTTCCCTGACGACCGCCTCTTGCTTTCTTCCTCTTTGTACTGTGAGCAACTCTTATTCTGACTCTGAAACCCACTTATGTCTCAAGATTCTGATTATTGTCCAACCCACATTCTGTCTCTCCTAACTGACTGACTTGTTTCTGACAAACGCTCTCTGAATTGTGCATCTACAAACCTCCGTCTCTGCAATGGTTAGTTCTGAAAAGCAGCCTAAAGTGTGGGAGGGCAGCTGGCCATGTTTGGAGAGATAACCTGTCGTGGCATCCTAATACCTCACTGTCTTCATAAGGTTTTCTTCACTATACAGTCCTGCAGGTGAGAGTTCCTGGTAAAATGACAACTTGTGCTTCTCCTGGTCCTCAGAAAAGTCCCCTTTATCTTTTTAAGAATCAGATGCTGGATTTTAAGTCTCTGTGGTAGCGACTCCCAGAATCCACCTCAATCATGCAATGAGGAACTACAGCCAGAGTAGCTTGTCATCATCAGCATGTAAATGTGTTCGTGAATGGAAATGACTGATTTCGTGTCAAGTGTCTGAGTGTCCTACTAAAAGCGCTATGTATGTCTAATGTCATTTCATTATGAAAATTTGCATTTTGCTAAATCCAGTACTTTTACAAAAATATTGTAAGCTCATTAATATGAACTCATTTAAATAAAAATCAATTTAGTTCAAGCCTCACCTTCATTTTCAACATTTCCTTCTGCTGCCCTCATTACTCATTTGTATTTCCTGCAGAGTTTGGCTAGGAAGCTGTTCCACAGAAGAATCTGCTGATCGCCTTGCACATTCCTTTGTAAATAAATATTCTTAACCTTTCCTGAGTTCAAATCATTGCACAGACCTCTTAGTCAGTATTGAATACAGCCATCGTTTTCAAACTCAGAAAAATGATATCAATGGTATCGGTTTCTCATAAAGTAATGACAAACAAATGAATTATAATGGTGAGGTATCAGCCAGAAAGGTTATTTGTTCAATCACATTTATCTTTCCTTCTTCACAGAAGTGCAGCAGAGTCATTTTCAGGAACTCCCAGTATAAACTAAAGCAGATGGCAGTGAAAAAAGAACAAGCAGTGGTGACTACTTTCCCTGTCATCCATTTTCCTCTGAAGTCAGAACTTGGATCTGAAAGTGACATCCAACCCAAATTAAACGTTTTCCAGTTCAGAGTAACACAAGTTAAGAACAGTTTAGCCTGAATTTTCATATAGTGACATATTCACAAAAAAGGTTTGCACAGTGCCGTGCATGTGTAATAAGGAACAAATGGTCGAAAGTTCAGGTGATTCACTACAGAAATCATGGGGTTTTATCAGCAATCTAGATTGAGGTCTTTCAATTCATGACTTCTTTTTATGAAAAAAATTCCAGTCTGGCTAAATGCAGCCAGCTCTTTACTTTTATCCCAAACTGGTTTCCTTAGAAATGTTTATTGTCGGCACCAAAATACATAGTTTAAAATATGCAAATGTCAGTGTATCCATAAGCTATTCAGTTAAAAAGTCTGTATCCCCTGGAGAACCAGGAGATGTTCATTTCCTCAAGGTGACAAGGAAAAATAAAAACAGTCTGGCCAGGACATTAGAAGATTAACCAGACATTTAAAAGCAGACCTACAGGTAAGTCGGTGCCAGCAGAAGAGAAAAAATTCCAGGAATGGAAAAATTTCCAGGAAGGTGTTTGGAAAACAAATGGAAAAATCTATTTCTCCTAATTGCTATCCAAAGTAAGAGTGACAAAAACACCTTTGTGTGCAGAGTGAAGAAAGCAGAACATGAACGAGTCGCAGGTCAGAGCTGAGCTGCACAATATGTTGAATCATTCCTGATTCCAATTTCATTGCAATATTTGATAGGATATAATATTTCAGGTGCTTTACATTCAAACTTGTAAAAAAAAAACTTTAAAATTGGAAGAAAACAAGCTTCTTTTTAGTAAAATTATACAGACAAAGAATGTTTGAAGGCTAGACAGTATCATCTGTTGAACAGCTTAGATATTTGTAAAAGGAAGACTTGGAAATAAAAAAACCTTCTGCTTCTGATGTTCAATCTAACATTCTTACCATACAAAATGATTTTTATTCTCTTTTCGTCTCTGACCTCCTCAGCTTCCACTTCAGGTTCCCCTCTAACGCTAACAGTTTGCCTCTTTTCTTTAGCTTTTCTGTCCTTATGTCTCTGTCTTCTCTCAGTTAAACCTTCTGTATGTTTCACTTTTTCTGTCCAACTTCCCTTTATCTCTGTGACTCACTCTTTCCTTCTGCCCCTCTTTCCACGTCTGACTCACCGGCTCTCTATTTTAATCTCCATCTGTGACTGCTTTGCCACTTTCTTTTTCTGTTTCAGTTTCCAAATTTTTCTGTTTGCATGCGTCCCTTCTTCCTTGACATACCCGTTATGTCTGACTCTGTCAGTCTCTCTTGTTTGGTGGCTTTCCTTCTGTCGCTGTTGCTCTGCAGAACTCACTTTCTGTTGCCCCTTTACCTCCACAAACATCCACCGTGTCATTATCTCTAACTCTGTCTGTACACATCACTCCAAATATGGGTGCAAATGCTCTGCAGACTGCTCTGTCTGTCATCGCTTCTTAACTGTGTACAACCTGATTGACTTGGATCCAGCCTCCCGCTTTTCACACTCACACACACACACACTCACACACACACACACACACACACACACACACACACACACACACACACACACACACACACACACACACACACACACCATCCTCCGAAAGCACTCAATCCTTGCATACATATCCGAATTAGCCTGGGTTGCCTGAGGCGACTTCCATCTTAATAAGTGCGTTGTTTATAGGCCTATAAGCAAAATGTTGCCTGCACTGCTCATTACTGCTGACTGAGGGAAACTCCCAAGAGGCAGTGCTCTCTCTTTCACACACACACACACACACACACACACACACACACACGCACGCCTGCACAAATTATGTATACCACACACTGACTCCTTTAGTTCTCCATCCATCGTAACGTTCTTTCTTAAATATTACATCATGAATGCACTGTGGTGTCTTTATACTTGTTTGGATTAAGACAATAACTCCACAATTGGATAAAACTGAAAACCATTAATAAGTGGTTGCTTCTGATTTGCCTGACTTCAGTCAGACAACTCATGCTTTAAATGCTCATGATTGAATGCAGATCAAATTTGGCATCTGCCCAGCAATGCCGTCACTCCTGATGGAAATGTTCTGTCAGCATGTGATGGAGTGAACATAGCATCTCAGTTAGAGCCTGCAGGTTGAAGCTGGGCTGGTGGAGGAACCGGAAAAAGAAGCTGCACTTTTTGAACCATTGCAGGCATAACAGGTCAGACTCATGTGTGTTTGTAGTTGAGATCAGAGAGTATTATTGTAATAATGTAATAATTGTCTTTGAGATCAGGTTTCAGAACGCAACATTAACAACTAGTGACAAAAATACATGGATTATTTTTTTTTTGTATCAAAGTGGATTAAAAAAACACAATTTAAGTCTTTTATTTATTAAATATTAGGGTAGATTAGATTAATAAAAAAAACATTTAATTTCTATAGACTCACATTTTAATTTCAACAGTGACAGAGTCTGAATGACTGCAGCACGTATGGAAAATTGATGACACGACCCAAACAGACCTGCATATTGGATAAATTAAATTTTGCCTGAAAAGACTGAGCTGCAGTTTTCTGATTGCTGATAAGATTTCTGCAGCTGATGCAGGAAGAAAGGATCATCTAGACCCTGAGTGAAACGGATAGGTGGAATGTGAATTTTCAGGATTTGTAGGGATATGGCAAGTAAAAAAAAACAGCTACTGCAAGTATGAGAATGTTGCCAATGCTGTGCCATGTTACCCACAAAACACAGTAAAATACCAAAATAAACTAATGCTGTCATTAACAATGTGTGTTGTTGTTTTTCTTACCCATAAAAAGTAGTACTGCCTCTGTCCTTCTGTACTTTACAGTTTCTCTTTCAATGAAGAAAGCACTGATGGACCTGTTGCTGCCAGTATCTAGCCATAGTCGTTTTTTATTTCCATGGTAAGTACTCCTAGCTCAGTGCTTCTCTGTTTACATGCATCTCTTTTTCTTCTTTCAGAAGTCTGATAAAATGATTCACTGTCCTTAGTGTTTCTTTCACATAGAAAGTTCTCCTGCCTCAGATCTTTGGCATTTTGGTGTCTCTGTTCTTGTGTTTTTTAAATTAAATGTACTCCAGGTCCAGCCTCATGTCGTTTTTTCTGCCTCCTCCCATCTTGCTGTTTAATTGAGCTTTCTTAGTTAAATCCATCGGGATTTTATGATCAACTATATTTGAGGCTAATATAATTGGATTGAATGTATTTGTATGTAATTCATATTCAGAACTGAATATGTTTCAGACCTGTTTGCCTTTAGAAGAAATTTGTTGGCAATTGGTTCTATATAAATAAAATTAAATTGAACTGAATTTAAATGCCTTTACAGTGTGCAAAAATGCTCCAACTGTATTAGTGTCTGCTTACTAAATGCAAACTAACCTATCAACAGTTACTTGTTTGTAACATTTAAAGAAATCTACCAAATATTGTCCATAGCATGAGTTTCTGAAAGATTTCATTACAGTGTCAGCGACAGTTTGTGACACATGTTGCCACTGGGGGTTAGTTTGAGAAACAGATGGCTGCGCAGTACGGCAGGAAAGAGTTAAAGCCCCGGCTGTGTGTGACAGAAGTGTTTCTCTTTGTCACTTAAGTGAAACATCAAACATGCTGAGACAAACATATGAAGTAATACACAGAGAAAGAAACTCAGACACACTTGAACAAACACTGAGTGACAGCAGAGACATCACACTGGTTATTACTGCCTTTAGCCTCCCTGTGGGAGTGCTGACAGACTTACATTGTGGAGAGACGCAGGTCAACTATTGGAGTCGAGAAGCTACAGTGTATGTAACAAGAGGTTCCCAGAGGTGATTTCATTTAGGTTGTGTAAAAGCTAAGCTGTCAGATCAAGAAGGCTGTTCAAAGAAACTAAATATTAAGCCTTCTATAGGTACC
Organism: Alfaro cultratus; assembly: GCA_903066825.1. NCBI lineage: Eukaryota > Metazoa > Chordata > Actinopteri > Cyprinodontiformes > Poeciliidae > Alfaro > Alfaro cultratus. The sequence continues at coordinate 147,737 of CAEFZX010003913.1, read as the reverse complement.
AACTAAGCAGTATTTTATTATCAGATTATGCCTGTTGTTCTGCTATAGGGCATTACTTTTCACCTGGTTTCCCTGTTAATGCCATTTAGAATAAAGCAGTGGCTCAGCACATGACACTGTTTCTCAGTTGCTCAGTTTCCTGCAGCTATAATGTTAACACTCATTAGAATTAGGGACATTGCTGTGTTGTTGGTAATAATTTGACGATAAGGATTTTTTTTATTTTAGAAATGCTTCTTTTTTCTGTCATTCAGCTGCTTCATTTGGCTCCCAGCTATTTCTTTGAAAGGAAGGTTATTATTTATGAGAATTTCGATGGACACAGCTGCTCAAGTCTAATAGTAAATTTCCATGTATAGCAGGACAACGAGAATGACACATTAAAAAACCTTTAAGAAAAGAGCGGTGGAAAGAAAGCTTGTTATATTTTTTATCCACATTTTAATTAAGTCAGGCTTTGATATTTATAATCTCTTTGTGAAGAATGTTTGCAAAAGTTGCTATGCAAATTTACTTCTGTTTCTGAATCTACCAGCCATAAAAACACTGGAATGAAAAACATTAACAGTAAACAACCTATAACTTCGCACTAATAAAGATGTTTCTATAAAATATTAGTTTACGGGGGCTCACAACTCTGCTAAAGAAGATTGTAGCAGTTTCTTATTTTTTACATATTTGTTCTGACTAATGTTTGTTTTTAAGATGAGTTGTAAAGAATCATATTTTTGGAAAAGGTTTTCTTGGTATTGATATTGTATGTGTCTTCTATCCATCCTTCCATCCAAAAGTAGAAATATCTGAAATGTAAACCTGCAAAATGTGAAATTTTACTGTTAACAACGTGTGCAGGAACACTTCACACTACATGTTTGTTTCATGTTATGTATGTTTCAGTCAAGAATGAAACAAGAGTTTCAACAGCAGAAACTATTAATACATGACAGACACGTACTGGAGCTCAGAAAATCCACTGTCAACAAAGTTTTTTTATCCGCTCTTCCCAAATCTACTTCTCATCTCTCAAGAGTCTTACGCAGACTGACACACCCCAACAGTAACAATGTTAGAAGGCACAGAGTATTGTTCTTTATCTAAATCCCCCAGAGTCTAGAATAATTACTTTTCCGTGAAATAAACACATTGTGAATTTTGTTTTTCTCTATAATTTTGTTGATAATTGAATTCAAACCCCCTGAGGTGTTACATTGCCTCCAAAGCGATAAGCCAACTGAGCAAACACACAGACAGTGAGAAATCTTGACTTTTTGTATCTGTGCTGTTAGACGACTTATCTGAATGCAGACCTAGTCAGTCTGAATAATGCCGGATTGACTGACGCTGCCAAAAAACAAAATAATTGCCTTAAAAATAACCACAGCAATCACAGTGGATCTGTGCAACCACACTTAGAGTACACACACTCACAAACAGGCGTGCTTCCACAGACGCATTCAAACACATATAGTTGTGTGACTACAAAGGGCTTGGCAGTTCTGTATTTGCTTGTTGAGCTTTCATTAACAGTGATGGAGGTGCAAAGGTTTCGTTTGATCACTGTCTCATCCACATCCCAATTACTCCAGTTAGCTGCCAACAAAAGTGGATGGGGAAGCTAAGAAAGCCTTGAAGTCCACAGACCCTCCCCCTCTTTTTCACTTCAAATTAGGGTCTCTTTACGCTTTCTTCATCTGAGATTTTAACCCAACATATATTTGACTTTAGGCTGCAGAGAGAGCCAGGGGGTATTCATCTCTTCACTGGGCTTTAGATGAAAAGGGAGAGATTTATCCACTTGTTCTACTTTGTGTCAGATTTAAACTCACTTCAGTCAGTAGCTTTAAGAAATGTAAAGGATTGTGTTTCACTTTTGCTGATGGTAAAATGATAAGTTGAAGAGTAGAAGGACAAGCAAGTGAGAAAAGAAAGACATTTTGACAACCCTGGGTTTTGCATTTATTTTATTTAAATTGTACCTTGCCTTGCACACCACACCGCAACTGGAAATTTATATTTGGATTTAAATAATAGACCAATAAAAAGTGGAGAAAATCTGTCAAATGGAAGAAAAAGGCATTTTTCCCAAATGTTTCACACAGAAATGTAGAAATAGTAGTTAGACTACCTGTGTGTTCAGTCAATAATTTGTAGAGCCAGACTTGATGCTGAATGTCTTATCGGGTTTTTCCCAACCCTGCCCATCTAGAATGACATTTTTGTCCATTTTTCTTTGCACGCACCAGAGTAGAACTGGTTTAAAGTTTTGTGTGTTTAGATTTGCAATAGATTATTTTACGACCCTTTGAATACTTCATTAAATTCTGAGTAATTAATGTCATCACTTAATAAAAATAATAAGGTATGTCTGACCATTTTAATGTTTACCATTCAGGGCAGCATCATTGCTGCTTCCATACCTGGGAATATGGTTTTGGTAATGCAAAGGGAGGATTGCTCTTCAAAACAGTTTTCCACTGCATTTAATGAATGTATGTGTTGAAGCAAGAACTGGAGTGTCAAGAATCGCTGTTCTAGACACAATGCCTTTGTCAGTCTCTCGACTCTGTTTGGCTGGCAGTCTCTTTGACAGCTCACACGATGCAATGTTACACTGCTTCTGTTTAGTTAGTATGAACAAGCAAGCTGTAGCAGTGGCAGTACAGCTTCCCAGCATGATTTTGACATTGTTTTCCTTGACAGAAATTTCTACAGAAATCTCCAGAAACTTTGAAGTCAATGTGAAATCCAACAGCATATGCAGTGGATTCACCTATTCAATGATTTTTCTGTGGAATGAGACTCTTATTTGTGTATTGTTTCATAGAGTACAAAAGAAACTAGCTCGGGAAGCTGAAATACTGTACCTGACTGCAATGCTTTGGACATGCATTACATACATCACAGGCAAACATTAGAGACTGGGTAAAATGTAAACTTCAGCAGAGTCCACGCCTCCAGCAAGTAATTGTGTTACGGCCTTGGGACTTAAGGGCTGGGCTGCAGGTGTTGTTGTCTGCCTTTGTGCTCCTCCCCTTTACAGGTGCTGCTGATTGGTTGGTTTGGAGCATTCAGTATTTAAACCTGGCCGTCTCCACCTTCTGGGTGGCCTTCGACATCCACTCTGCCGCTGGACGCTTGTGGTTCTCTGTTGCCAGGCCTCAGCTCCCCTCCTTTTGCACATTTAAGTTTGTCTTTGTTTTTGCACTTCAACATTTCCATTTGCACTCATACACCACCGATACTGACTTTCACAATCCATTGTAGTTTTTGTTAATAAATATTCCTTTTTCTGCACTTTAACCATTGCATGGGCTCCCGTTTTTGTTCTGACCTTGAGCCAGTCGTAACAATTGTTTCTCATTGTTGAGAAACAATTGTTTCATCTAACATCATATTTCTGTTTGCTGTTCTCATGCTCATACACAGGTTGCCATTTTTCCTTTCCTGCTGTAGTTAATGTTTGGATATATTCCATTCTCCAAACCTTTCAACAATATGTTGCCAAAACATTGAATTGCTCCTGTTGAATATTTGGTCTTTTAGCCAGAAGCAACAACATTAATCAAAACAAAAACGAACACATTCAGCCTGCAGAAAAATGAAATAATACATCAGTCATCTACATCCCCAGAGGAGCAGTAGAAGACTCCAGTCATTTGACACGATACAACAGCATGAGGCACCATGATATTGGTACAAGGCTCAGCTGTAAGGAGGTCAGGTGTGCAATGCCACAGACCTCATTCCCGATTCTGATCACTCACACACTGCTGTGCATGTGTTTGTCTACAGCCTGAGGCTTGAAGAAAACAATGAGACAAGTGTTCGGATATGAAGAGGAATGCTATTTTCCACTGGGAGGAACTTTTCTCTGCTCTTCACTGACGATCCTCAGTTTGATGTTTATGGAGGTTTCATGCGTGAATGTATCCTGCAATGCTCTTTTACAAATAACGAAAAAACAATGAGGGGGAAATATGTTAAAAAGGTGCAATAATCTTGTTTGCATACACAACATGAGCACACTCTTGAACTAAAGCTATTGTTATTGAAGCATCCTGTGATTTGAGTTACAGCATTCAGTCTCCCTTGGTTCAGCACACAAAACCTCATCTTAGCATAATTTTCTTCTTTTCCTCACAGAAGTTCTCAAAATTTGTGAGATATGATAATATTTCCTGTTTGGACGTTTCCTCCGGTCAGTTCCAGATACCAAAACTTGATTACGGTTTTTATTTTGCTTCTGATCGCTGCTTAGGCCAGTCAGTGCTTATGATATTTCACCCATTATAGGTGCTGTTGAAAAACAAACAATTTTTTAAGGAACTCCCTGCAAGTAGATACAATTTATTGCATTCAATATGCCTGAGTTTCTCTTGGTAATCTTTTATCTTTTCAATTAGTATTTATTTACTTTAAATTACTTTAAGTTTGGTTTTCCTCAAATGCATGGCAGATAGTAAATGTTGAGAAAGAGTAAGGTATGCAACAATCAAACCTACTAGGATAACATGGCTGTTGCTGAAAATTAATAGAATTTTTGGATAAATTAGAAATTACCAACTTTATCCACTTTAAAAAAACAAATTTAGGAGAAACTTAAGAAACCCCAAAGCATAATGCTGCCACCATCATGTTTTACTGTAGAAATGCAGCAAGTTGCTATAAAAGCAGGAATTACAATTCTTAATTTTCAAAGTTAAAATTTGCTTTAGTCATGGTAATAGACCAGGAAAGTAAGAAGATGATCAGAAGAGATAAAGTTCACTATTGTGAAGTGTAGTAAAATTGGATCCTTTTAAAGTGTCCGGCCTTAAATGTAATTTATATCTTGCACAATTTAACTCAAACAATAATTAAATGTCATACAGATAAAAGAGATTCAGTAACTTGATTGCTTAAATGTGGATATTATTCTAATAATTATCTGCCAGTTATATTTTCTCTGATTAACAGATTGAACCATGTTAGTGGTAATGTTAAAATGCATCATATCTAAAGACAAAATGAACATTTCTTTGGATATGCTACTTTTAGCTTTCTGTAATTATTTCTCCAGTGGAATAAATATATGAAAATGATTATTTGGTTGAGCATGTTTTAAACTCGCTGCCTGCATCCTAAAGTCGTGTCTGAATATTTTCCCCTTTAATTTTATGCAAAACTTATTTACAAAAGTAATTCACTACATTAACATGCCCTGTGGTATTTTGCCTACTGGATTTTTTTCCCACTTTGTTACTTTTGGACTTTGGGAACAGCCAGATAAATCAGAAACTCTAATATTTATAAGAAAACACAAGCAAATAGCAAACATTTTGAAAAACTCAGTTGTTGCTTTTGACACCAACATATAACTCCTCGTCGCCGCCTCCGTGCGGCCCCCGGGACTCCTCGTCGCCCCCTCCTGCGCCGAGGACGGCCCCCGGACTCTCCCCGTGGTTCCCGCGTCCTGCGCCGAGGACGGCCCCCGGGACTCCTCGTCGCCCCCTCCTGCACCGAGGACGGCCCCCGGACTCTCCTCGTGGTTCCCGCCTCCTGCGCCGAGGACGGCCCCCGGACTCTCCTCGTGGTTCCCGCCTCCTGCGCCGAGGACGGCCCCCGGACTCTCCCCGTGGTTCCTGCCTCCTGTGCCTCCGCCCACCCTGTGGGTAGTTTTTTCGTTTTGTTTTTCTGGACTCGTGGCCCTTCCGGTGTCTCCGCCCGTTCTGTTGGGTTGCTTTTTGTTTCTGGCCCTCCTTCCTTCTCCCCTCCACCCGCCCTGGTGGTGTTTTTGTTTCTTGTACATTTTCTGTTTGGGCATCTGGTAACTGCCCTTGAGAGGGGGGTACTGTCAGGATCCATGTTTTTCTGTGTATTTATTTTGAGTTTCTGTGTCTTTGTGCTCTTCGTGTTGTCCTGTCTCCCCTTGATTGTTCCCAGGTGTGTCTCGTTCCTTAATTACCCTCAGTGTAATTAGTGTCACCTGTGTCTCTGTGTTTCTGTTGGGTCCTCGTCTCATTTTGACATTGGTGTAAGTCATGTTCAGTCTGTCCATTCGGGTTTCCTGTTTGCTACCAGTGTGAGCCTTAGCCTCCGCTCAGCTGTGCCGCCAGGTTGTTGGACTTTCTGTGCTCCTGATTTATCATTAAATTATCATCCTTTTCCTTACCTGGGTCTCCAAGCGTTTACCTCACCACCACCTCAGCCGCACCTCATGACATTAGATTAAGGAACTGGAAGTTATTAAAAAAGAAATCTGGCTCCTCTGAACAAACGTTTTCGTCCCACAAGGCTGTTATCTGGAAGGAAAACGAAAGCCAGTATCTTGCATACTTTGCAGTTAAGAAATGATCACCTGAAGGAGCATTTATGTTTCAACACAAACCTCCAAACATTGCCCTGAGACTGTGATCTGGTAGCTTCCTGTTCTAAAAGTAAAGGCAATGTTCCTTAAGTTTACCTGAAATCATTCCCAGTATATCATATTCTACCATTTTGTCAGGAAAATGCTCATTGCTGCAGTTCTGGTGCTCACACATTGGAGTCAAAGTTTTATTATATCCCTGAGAATAAAGACATTACTCAAGCTAGATGACTAGCTGGAACATAACACAAACCACACAAGATACTATTCATGAAAACATGGGTTTCTGGGCACGTAAATACCTGATTACCTTGGTAAATTCACTACATGGTAGGACTTCACAATACGTCGTCAACACAATATCAGTGCACAGCAATCCTCATAACACAAAGGCCTGTTTGGAGACTAACATATTCCAAGTTTTATGAACTTGTATTTTTCATGCTAATATAATCTTTAGTCAGCTGGGCAGAGTCTGATGGCAGCAGATGCTCATACTGGACACAAATGGTGTTGCCCACAATGTTAAAGTGTATGAAGTGCAGATGAGGAAGAGAGGAAATAAGAAAAGACACGCAGATTGCAACTGATCATCACAATATTAACCATTATTATTGCTGTTGCAAGATATTCCAATATCATGTAGTCCAAGTACACAGATAAGGAGGGCAACACAGATTACCAAACTTAAAGTCTTCAGATTTCACTGCTTCAGTTTTGCTTCTGGTCACCCACCTTTCCTATTGGGAAGTGCTTTGGAGCATCTTAAATGTACAATCTTTAAATTTCTAATACAATGGACTCCCGCCATGGTATTAGCAGATTAGCAGAGTTTCCAGATTTTTTTTATTTGTGCAACATAGTTTCAATTTTCTTTTTTTTGCAGAAAACTTCCCTATTCATTGAGTTTTTGGAAGAGTATGTCTAATACTCAAAAAAAAATTCAGCTTGAGAAGCTGGTGCAATAATGCTTAACACGCTATTGACTCCAGTTTGAAATGAATGTCTAAAATAAAGGAATGAACTGCTATTAACAAGATAAGAATAACCAATAACTAGTAACTCATTAAAACAGAAACGTGAATGGAACCAAAACCTCATAACAAAAGATTGCCATTAAACCGAGCTAAATAAATCCATATTCAACATATGGAAATATTCTTGAAAAATTAATTTGGTTCAGTAAGTCAATTCCCTATATGAAACCCATTATATACACTATGCTATATTATGTTAATGATGAAGACTTTCAGCTTATAAATGACGACAGTTAAGATAAAAATATTACTTCAGCATGTTTAATCCCGAACTTAAAAATATGTTTAATAGCTTTTTAGAGGTTGTGATTTTAGTACTGTTAATCTGAGTCATTCTATTCTGATTTTAAATATAACTCTACATTCTCCTACTAGCACAAAAGTTCTTTGAACATGGATTTGTTGGCACTTCTGGTAAAAATGTACAAAAAATAAACTTAAAATACACTTATCTCATAATTGTAACAGTTCATGTTTTGATTTTGCCACACTGTCTTGTAGGAGAAATTGCCACATTTAAATAGAAATGCTTTTCACAAAATCAAGTTCTACACAAATTAACATTCATCACATTCCCTTAATGAATGTCATTAAAGCATTTCAATGCACACATTTGATTCAAATGTCAAAGATGACGACTTCTTCACTATCAGATAAAGCTACTGCAGCACAAAATAAAATGGCTTCTTTACGTTCACCTCTTTACTAGGAGTATCTATAATTGTCAGACTCATTATAGACTTATAATTACTGAATATGTGCTTGTCATCTTGACCTTGCCATGCGTCAGAATCACTTATGTTGTTCTACATCTTTTTATTTCACACATGAAAGTTAGAATCTTCACTTAATGAACAACATTTGGAGTTCAATAGTGGCTTTGTGGTTATTTATGGAACTGTGCAGGGATTCTAGGTATCTCACCAGACATCAGCACCACTTTAGGTTACACACATCATATATTGGTAACCTTCACTTTTCTATCTGAGCTCATTTAATTGAAATGGCTGAAAGGTTTTACAGCATTTAACTGTAATTTGCAGGAGTTAGCATTTGAAAAGAGTTATCTCCACTGAAATTAGTCAGCTTCAGCTGCTTACAAAGGAAAGAGGTGAAGTTCTGAGAAACGTCCTTGATTTCCTCCGCAGCTTTCAGCACAGACAAGATGGAAGAAAAAAAAAAAACTCACTTTACTTCAAAGTGAAGCCTTAGACAAAGACAGCTCTGTGGTTTCAGCCCCTGTCATATAAATCTAACTGTTCAGAACATAAAGAATGTTGTTTTCTTTTATGTTTATTGTGTATTATTAAATATGATTGTATTATTACTGTGTGCATTATTTTGCTCTTTGTACTGCAACTGTGAGGATTATCTTACAAATCCTGTGTCCTACACCATAAGAGGTTATCAAACAGGCAACCAAAATGTTGTTCCCTTTCAAATATTTCTGCAACAGAGAATGTGAGTGATAAGAGAATAGTGATATGAAGTCTTACCCATATAAAAAAGAAAAACTACTTCATTGGATATCTAGAGAGCCAAACATAGTGTCTTCTTCCCATTCTATGAAACAGTGGCTAATTTTTCTTGGCCACTCTTCAAAATGGGAAAGAAGGGAGAAGAGAAAACAAACAGACATTTAAAATCTCATATTCCTGAAAAAAAAAGAAAAAAGAAATAATTAGTTTGCCTCCTAATTATATTGTCATTTTGTTGTGAATGAAATGAAATGTTTTACTAACATGAATGAAAACAGATTAACGTACAAACTATACTTTTTAAAAAATAAATGTTAAATTTGAGCACAACATTCTATTCTTTACCAAATTTTAGGCAAAGATAATAACAGTCTCTTATTATTGAAGATTTCCACAGGATTTAGGTTTGAATGCTGAGATGACACAAGAAGAAGAAGGTTGTTGTTGAGACTGATGAACTATTTCTGTGTGGATCTGGGAACATGTTTTGGTTCTTTATCTTCCTGAAAAACCAAAAATGAACCATTTTAGATTTTTAGTTGAAGCCTCTAGGTTTGTGTCTAAAATATCCTAGTTTCTATAAGAATTACACACTAACATGGCTCCACTTTGCAAGACAAACAAATCACAATAAATTACATTTATTTTTAGGGGCTTGTAAGAAGTATTGAAAATAGCGCAACCATTGTTCTTCTTAAAACAACATATATATATATATATATATATATATATATATATATATATATATATATATATATGTTGCTTCCCCCCCCAACTAAATAAATGAAGTTAAAGACTAGATCTTACTCCAATTTTCTGTGTCAGATAGGATTAGTGTGGAAAAAGATTAATACATTTCAAGACGTTTTCTACATGTGGATGGGGCTGTGCATATAAAACCTGTAAAGAGCAAACTTATTTCTTGCGCTCTCATCTTTCTTGTCTTTGCTTTCAAAAACAATATGAATAATTTAGCTTCAACCAGTAGACTAACCTCACATTTTCTGCTACGTTTTCTGCACACATTTACCTTTTCTTTAACATCGCTGTGCAGCATTGCAACTGGTGACAGAGAACTTTTTGATGTTGGGAACAGTGCCAGATCAAAGTCAGACACAAAAGCTCAGCGTGTGTGCATGCGTGTGTGTACGAGTGTGTGGGGCAAAGTTTCTGTGGGAAAGAAAGGGGAGGGTAACTCCTCTCCTCCAGAGGCTGACCTTCCCAGCATCTCCTCCAGGAATCACCCACATATACAAAGAGGATGAGATCATTCCTGATGAGATCATCCTTACCCCGTCTTTCCATCTCACTTTGTGTCTGTTCACTTATCATTTTACATATTTAAATGCATGACCAAACCTAATAAACATGTTGACAAATGAAATATTTACTTCCAATTATTTCTGAAATTGAAAGAAAAACAAGGTTCTTACATTAAGGTGCTGTAACAAATCTTTAGATTAAATTACTAAAAAAACAAAGCCATTAGTGTTATCGTGGTACTGCCTCAATGTGTCATAACAGTTATGTTTAATTCACATAAATATTTCTTTATAAATAAGAGAGAAATAAAAAGACCTGCGGAGATAGCGCTCATGCAGGTTGGATTACACTTCATATATTTCTGAGTCTCTAAAGAAGCCTTGTTCAAATTGTTACTGAAATGTTAATCAGCCTCATACACAAAGTGACATATTCATCATAGTTTGATGTGTCCCCTGGCAACAGAAAAGGATGAAAGGCCAACAGAAACCCCTCCAGCTGCCAGCAGTGGATGTGCACCGGCAGGTGAAAAAGTGTGACTTTCATTCCAATAGTACATTTATTTAAAGACATTTTCCAATGTGAACATCCTTCACTTTTCTTACTATTTCTAATGTTGAATCCTTTTTTTTTCTTTTTTTCAGAATTTTGATTAAAGGCAACCCCTGCAGGTTTTGAATTTTTCATGTATTTTTCCAACCTTTGTGAATAATTAGGTGGTTATTAAGCAACGTAATTATCAGGTCAAAAATGGAAACTAGAATTCTGAGCCAGTAAGGTCTGAGTCATGTTTGTCCTTGCCACAAAGAAGTAAAGCTGAAGTGTTTTATAAATGTTTTTTTATTTTTTTTAACCAAATTATGATGATGTTATTTCACACTATTTGCAGAAACAGGGGCTTCTACATGCTGTCTGTTTACTGCATGTTGATAGGAAACACTGAGCTTAATTAAATGTGGAGCAAGGGGCAGAAAGCTGCTCTTTGAAAGACTGAAGAAGCTCTTGGTTGCATGTGAGAAATTAAAATGTCTAAACATGGATTTAACACAGCCTTTTAGTAGCGCCTTCAAAAGTAGAGGCAGAGAAAGAGGTGACAGCGGCTCTGCTAGAGTGACATGTGGGGTTGGTGACATGCCACTTCCACCATTGTATTAGTTAGAAAACAAGCCCTCAGCAGTACACGTCAACACCACTACCTCTGTGGAAAGGTCAGAAGTGTTCTAATCTGTAAAACTTTATTATTATTTTTTTTAGGGAAGTCTCAGTTTCCAAAGTTTCAGGCAACACTGTTTTTCTAGAACTAACCAGTGAGTAATGAAAATAATGTAGTTGAAATAAATAAAAGCAAAGGAAACAAACAACAACTAAAAATTGGGATTCTTACCGTCACATTCATGTTAACGTTCTGTGGGTGACCTCATGCAGCATCCAACCCAGTGTTTCTCAACCTTTTTCTGGCCTCCTGTCCATTATCCAGGTCCCTCATCAAAGAATTTGTAGGCTACTTTGCACTGAATTGTATTGAATTATTAATATTACTATCACTATTGTTGATGTTTTGATTTTTGTGGTTGTTTCTGTATTTATCATAACAAGTAATTTCCCAGAGAACAAAAAAGCCATGTCAATAGAAATTATTTTTACAGGAATCTACGAAAAATGTAATGAATAAACATTCAACTTACAATTGGTAACCTAATGGCAGCCAATCAGAGGAAAAGAATATTCTTCTTCTGTGCCATTTTAGTTAAATCTTTCACAAAATGACCAGATAAAAGAAGTACAACAATGCCAGTTTAAAGTTTCAACTATTTGTAAAAAGACAGTGCTCTGCAACATTAAAACATGGGTAGAACTGCAACTATATCAATTATAACTCTTCTTTTCTTCAGTGTTTCTGTCAGTTTCTGGTGGTGCCTTCAGGAGAATGGGACAGAAATTACAAAGACCAAAGCTGGCTGTTAATCCAATCCTAATGAGTCAGATTGAAAGTGTCATGGAATCACTGAACAGCCTCAAGACATAATATCCGCCAGCGCCCCCTGCTGTCCTCTGAACGCCCCCCGGGGGGCGGTACTGCCCCCGTTGAGAAACGCTAATCTAACCCACAATGTGACCCCATTCAAGCTCTATAAAGTCCAAATGTTTAAAATGTTAATGAGGTATGCTCTGTGTCTGTGGACCATCACTCACTATTCTGACTGTCAGATGATTCGGTTGCTGCCTGTACAACTGTTCTCGCTCCACTTGTGCACTCTGGTGCCTGTTCCAGGAAAATGCCAGCCTCGTGCAAACTGAATCATTTACATACCCATGGCTGTGTAATAAATCACTTTCATATGAAAAATATATTTTTATAATTCTATTTTATTTCCAAAAGGAAAATCTGACTGCTGCCCTATAGCCAACATTCTTCTCGTCTGTAAGTATTGTTTGACTCCAGCTCTGCTCATGAGAAACTTCTGCTTTTAGCGGCTCCATATTTCAAGGAACATTTACAGCATCCTCTTTCCACATCTTCCAATTGCTTCTTCCAAGGAATACACCCAAGATCATAATAAATACGCACGACCAACCACCATGCATGCTCTTCTGTGCATGGGGCAGGACTTACAAGCTCCCACGACTCAAACCGAGTAACTTCTCTCAAAGGCCACACAACCTTCTTAATTAAAGACATATTTTTTATCTGTGACCCAACAGCAGGACACTTTTATTTTTTTTTCATTTGGCTTGACAGAGCCTTTATGAAGACAGCGGTATTGAAAAAAGGAAATAAACAGCAAACCCTCAGCAACTCAGCTGTGTTGCTATTGTGAGTCCTCAAGGAATAATATCCTGAGAGTGCCGCCATTTACATACTGCTTTGATGAAAGAATACAATTCTTTGTTTTTATTTGCGTCGGTTTAAAAAGAAAGCTTTTGTTCTATCTTTCAGTTCTCCTCATTGTACAAAACATTGAGAGGAAAAATCTAAAAAGAAACTTACTTTAAAATACAAGACGATCTTCTTTGATAGCTGTATTGGAAGACACTGCTGAAAAGCTCTGATATAAAAAAAAAATCTAACATAACATATTAAGGAAAAGTTACAGTCGTCATTGGCAGGAATGTCATCAGTTTTGGTATTTAAGCTTTCTTTGAACTGGTTTCTGGAGGCGTTGCCAGAATACACCACATCAAATTTACTGAATCAAAAATCGGTAATAGATTCACAAGTTTGCAATTATAGTATTCTACAACTACTATTATCCACACAGGAGCAAAATCATACTTTTATCCTCAAACTTAAATATATGCAATTATACAACCGTACATCTTTGAAAAGCATAAGTGTAGCCTCCTGAACAACCACTAAAAATGCAGCAAATGGTTTCTGGATGGTAAGTCTAAAACTAAACACTTGTCTTTTCCAGCAGCCATTGTACAGTTCAGACAGTCGGAAACCAGTTGACGAAATGTAGTGGAGATCTGCTTGGGTTGCTTGGTAACGGGTTGGGCATCACTGGGTTTGCTAGGTGTCAGCTGATTTGTGATATTTCATTTTGGATGTTTTTGAAACGACTCATTTTCCAGACACCAAAAAACCTAAACTTGTTGCTAAAAACTGGCTGGGTATTTCTTTTTTTTTTTTTTTTTGCTTTTTAATGCTTCGGTTGTTCTTAGAAGCAGTTGAGACCCAAATGAAAGTACAAAAATGCGTGAAATGGGAGTTTTGCATCAAATGTCCCCTTTAATGTTTGTCATTGCAACCTAAAAGAAAATGATTCATTATTTTAAAGTTAAAAACAATGGTGAGCATTTGAAAACAGTAGCTCCATAGTTATTTTCTGCTTGTGGAACAACTTAAATCACTGCTCACAATCTTTATTTTTATTTCTTTATCTTAGCCTATACTCTTCATACCATCATTTTTTATTAATCATGTTCACAGTGGAGTCAAACAGTCCACTTCTGTCATCCTCCTCTCACATCTCGTACTCAGTCTGCTATGAAAGTCTGTCTTTGTCCTTTTGCCTTTCATCTCTGTAAACACAAACTGATGTCATAAAATAGTGTCTCTACCAAACGCTTTCACCTTGAGAAGAAAACTTTCGCAGTCACTTCTTTTACACAGCATTTCCATGACCTTCCTTTGAAGCCAACTTTGTTACTGCTGAACATAAACTACACTTGGTTGGATTAACGGTTTGAGACCTTGTTTTTTTTAATGAAATAACTGCCATTTTTACTGTGTTGTGGTTCATGTTTTACTTGAATACCTGGTTTATGCTTGAGTAGGTGTTGTTTTCTGAGTTGTGAAGAGGTTCTGACAAGCAGACTTAGCTTTCAACCCATGATAACAGTCCTCATCTCTGAATGCAAAATGTGTTTTTACTGGGAGAAAAAGATGCCCTCCAGCCACGTTTTGAGAGTACTCTTTCTTTTTGTCAGACATGGATTTTCCATTAAAACTGTGATTGCAAATTCTTAAAATGACATTGATGCCCCATGACTCCATCTTTCAAAACACAAGCATTTATTTCAACATTTGAAACACTGGATGAAAAATGTCTCCTACAAATCATGCAAGATAAGAAAAGACAAGCTGTTTCATGTGAACACAACATATATTAATCGAAAGTGACAACTTTGTGTCTTGACTAAAGCACATTCTGCAGTAAAAGGGGGTGATAAAGAAACATGAAAAAATGTTTTGAATTCAAGTTGAAACACTAATTAATCAGTAATTTCAAATTCCATCACAGTTCACCTGCAGTGTCCTTCAGTAAGGACACTTTTGAAATCTGAAGTGACAAAATCCAGAAACGAATGTGTTTTCCAAGAGCAGTAATTGTGAAGAAAGCTAATTTAAGTATCAATAATCAATCCATCAGCAGGATGAGAGCATGAAGGTTTTCTGTGCAGAAACTCGACCAGTCTTCCTCCTTCCTGGTCTGGAAGCTTGACGATGATTGGAACAAACGTTTGCTTTTTGAGTAAAGGATAGTTGAGGATCGTACTGTATTGATTTGCCACCAAGACGTCTGTATTAATCATTTCCCAGACCTGCAAAGACTTTCCACATTCTTCCTCAGTGATGCACCCATCATATTAGAATAGACAGGGGGAAATTCAGGCGTCACAGCAGGAACTGAAGGTAAATGTGAACATCCATATTCGCACAAAGACAAAAAATGAAAGTAAGATACTGTACAGAAGGAACAAATTTACGACGTAGGTAAAATGAGACTGTGCAGTTATGTAAAATATAGCTCACAGACAGGCTTTTTCTGTCATCTTCTGTCTCATTCTCATTGAAGCAGTTCCTGCCTTCTCTTTTCATCTGTGTCCCAGTCAGAGTATTTTAGTCGTATTTTATGTTTAATGAAGGAGAAACCATAAGTAAGTTTTTCTTAAACTTTAGTGTCAAACTGTGCAGCACCTTTCTGCTAAAAATAAAAGTTTCCTGCAAACCTAAATATCCTCAGATTAAAGAAAGAAAGTAAGAAACATCGACTCTGACCTAAATTCAAAACTGTTTAAATATTAATGTAGGACAGATTCTTAATCCTTAAAACAAATTATTTCATTAAAATGTTTCTTCTTTTTGTTTTTCTTTCGTTTGATAGCAATCATCTCCTTTATTAATTCTGCCAAGTTGGATAAAAACTCCCAGCCACATCCCCTAATTTTGACTCAGATAGATTTTTCTCCCTAATGAGTAAACATGTATTTGCGTATTTGACACTAACGACCGATCTGTTATTCCTTAATGGTCTCGTATTTTTCTAATTGGACGAGTGTGTGAAGCTAATTAATTATGAATTACCTGCTAATGGTTGCATATTGGTGAGCCCACAGCCTATTAGCTACCAATAAATACTTATTAGGATGCCCTGATTGCTAAGTAACTTATCGTCAACACGCTCATTATCTGATAATTGAGGCTTGTTTCCCTTCTTGTCTCAATTTGTTGATAAAAATACAGCAAGACAGACAGCAACAGAGGCGAAAGTGCCTCAGCTCTGTAGAATAAAAATGTCATTTTAAATTGTTTTGATTGCACTCATCTCGGCAAAACTGCTCAGTTTTTATTTAATGCAGAAACTAAGTTATTGTGAAAACAAATTAGTCAACTCAAAACTTTTTATATGCAAATACAGACACTAAAAGTAAACTTAAGAACAGTCATAATTCAGTGACTGTACATGTGTTCATAAACAGAGTAGAACCATAAGAAGGACCTGAAAGTGAAGTCAATATCTGGAATCGTCAACATTTTTTAGATTGTTGAAGAAGACCATGAACTCCCACAAATACCCTCCTGTTTACAAGACTGCACAAATTATAAAGGAAAAACAGAACAGTAAAAACTCATAATCAAAGTGTTTCAGAAGAACTTTATTCCAGCTGGGAGATTCATCTTGACTCATGAAGGTGTACACATTTTTGCTTACACAAAGAGCTATTGGAAAACATTTTTATTGACAAAGTTTCCATTATTCATTTTTATTTTAAAATATGATCCAATTAACCCGTGAAAATGTTCATT
The DNA here is from genome assembly GCA_903066825.1 of Alfaro cultratus. Taxonomy (NCBI): domain Eukaryota; kingdom Metazoa; phylum Chordata; class Actinopteri; order Cyprinodontiformes; family Poeciliidae; genus Alfaro; species Alfaro cultratus. Next base: position 131,078 of record CAEFZX010003913.1, on the reverse strand, counting down.
TACAATAAGGTGAATGTTTAATAATCCCATCAGAGAAGCTGAAATAACAAGCTGAATATGTTATATTCGCCCTATGCAATATTTTGCAAGCCCAAACAGGGTTGAATATAAAACTAGTGAATAAATAATAATAAAATCTACCTTCCCCCCAGCTGCAGGTAGTGGAGAGTTTTGATCATCAATACTGTTTTTGGGTCTTCATTACCTGGTAAGTCTCCCATGACAAACTGGTGTCAGTAGAGGGTAGACCAGTAGGAATTCAAAGGGTCAAAAGCACAGAAAATGCTCAGGTAATGGAGTCTGTTGCAGACGTCGGGTCTGACCTCATTGGTGCATGCTGGGTAGCTGAGCCATGACATTTGAGGCTTCATCAAGTTTCAGACAAAAAAAATCATTTTGACATTATGAGTGAGGTAAGTATGAACAACGCATAAGCTGTTGATATACATATTTCCTACAACTATCTTCTGCCTTTTTTCTGTGAGGATCTCAGCCACGTTGGAAAACTTAAGCAAAATGAAAATTTTTCATGACCAATTGCAATTTACCAATTATTTTTCTACATTTTTCTTGAACCTTGGCCTTTCATATTATTTGCTTGAGTTAACCACATCTATTGACAGACCAGAGTACTACACCTAACATGCCCCATTTCAAAGTTAGCTCCCTTATCATTTTTTAGATTGTTGAAGAAGACCAACAATCTAAAATCGGACGCCCAGGATGTCATAAACGATTTGGTGCAATCTTCTTTAGGGGGTTAGTGAACTTTGGTCCAAGTTCTTGTTTCTCACCAGCTTTCAGTTGCTGTTGTTTTGAAACTCAGGTGTTAGTTGGTCACCACTCACTTTAAGGTCTTATCACTGATCCCAGAAATGATTGTTAGTACCTTTACAGATATGACATTGTGTGACATACGGTCAAGTCAGAAGTCTTGCATCTCTTAAATCTGCTCTGACAGTTTTCACAGACAATTTTTCCCTGTTCAATATTTACACCCAGCTCTTCAAATGAAAACTACCAAGAAATAAATAATTAAAACTCTAAATTAATTTACAAAAGAGTTTGAAGTGTGACTTCAGTTGACAGCTGTACAATTTTATAAAACATATTTTTCCTGATTTGGACAAAAAAACAGATGAATAACTTTTTATGTTCGTTTCCCCAGTTGTTTAAAGTACTTTAGGACAAAACTCTTCAAATAAAACATCACCTATAATCTAACAGGACTCGAACACAGCAGCACCTGCAAACAGCCTGACACTGCATTGATCAAAAGGGCCAGCTTTTGAAAGTGCATAATCAAATAAAAGGAATTATTCATACAAATGACACCAGAGCTCCAACATCTCTCAGCTCCGAATGTTTGAATTTCCAAATGAGACGTCAGCTCTCTTGCTATTTGTTCAGTGGCTTTTAGTCACTGTATTGCTCTTTCTCAGTGTAAACACAACATACACCCTTATAGAAATGCCTGTGGCTCATAAGGGTTGTGATGGCAACAGCAGGATGCACTCAAGCTTCCACGCAGCTGGGACCCATGCTGCGCTGCGACCTCAGGGGGAGACGTTGGGAGGATGGAGTGGGGGATCAAGGTTAGGAGGGCGTAAACTGGGAGTTAATTATGTTGAATCAACTGAAAAATCTTACAAGTATGAATCTTTGATGTACGGTTGCATTTTCTTTATTAAAACAGTAGGATGCAATTCTGATGGGAAAAAATACTTGGTGAAGATGAAATTTATCTGTCTGTCTGTCTGTCTGTCTGTCTGTCTGTCTGTCTGTCTGTCTGTCTACAACCACTTTACTAGGCTACTTTTACAGTGGATCCTCCATTTTTGCAGGGCTTATGAAGCACAGCTGCCTGTGAATAACTGAAATCTTTGAATATTTGAGACCCCCTCTAAAAATGCACATAATTGCATATTTTGATAGTTCAAACACCAGCTATACATTAATATTCATTGATACGTCCTGTGGAATCTATATCTTAGCGCTACGGCAGAAGCTAACATCTACAGCCTTTCTTATGTTCCTTCTTCTGGGATTAGTCAATTAGAGCCAAGGAAACTGAATGGCGTTCTTGGATTGAATTTGTGGATGGCAGCATAAACTATGTTAAGTAGCATTGCAACTAGATACTTCTTATCTGCATTTTATTTTTAAAAATCCAAGGTGATTTTTCTCCAGATAATTTGGAGGTACATTCCACAGAAAAGTCCTTGAATCCTAACCTGTAAATAGGCAGGGTTCTTACACAGTTACTGCATATTTATTGGTATTTATTAGACTTCAGAAAACCCCAATAAGAATATATGTGCCACTTTCACCTGTACATTATCAACAATGTATTTTATCACAGATCACAAAAAAAACCCTGAAATGTTGTTTACATTAACAAACAAAAATAAGGACGTTGAACCATGTGCAACAACATTGGTAACTATTCTGATGACATTGTTTTGGTGTGGAGTGCTTTAGGCAGTATTTTTATGTAGTTATTTTCTTATGTTACAAATATGTAAAAAATCTTATTTGTGTCTCATATTCTGGATGAGAGGCATTGACCTGAAAGCAGCAGACGTTGACGTCTGCATTGTGATAGTTCTGTAACAGAGCAGTCATGAAAACTGCAAGTTCAGTCGGTAGCAGAAAGAAACGATTTCCTTTGACAACCGTTGAAAGGCAGGGAAGAGCATCATGGCCAGGTTTTTATGACATCATTTAAATTTTTTGGATGCAAACATTACATCATACAAACAATCAAACTGTTCATCTTAATTTCTCTCTTAATTTCCTTTCATCTCAATAAAAAAAGCTAACAGGATCTGGCAGCAGTTTGGTGAAAGCTGCGCCTGCATGTTTGAACTGATTTTGCAGTGTTTGATAAATGAGACAAATATAAAAATCTTAGATTAAAAACATAACTTCAAGGGGTTGAATTTTTGTTCAGTTGCCAGTTTATTACGTCGCAGCCCAGAACTAATGCAGTCTAATTAAACAATCTTATTATAAATCATTTCTTCTTGAAGTCTGTAATTATTATTAGTGGTGCTGCAGGGTACCGCTGCACTCTGTTATGAATATGAGGGCTTTCTATGTTAGGAACACCTCCCATTCTAGTAAATAATCCTTTTAAAATTTGTGAAATAATAATGTTGTATTGTGGAAATTTAGAAAAATAAACAGAGGAGTACAATCTAATGTCACCTGATACAGAATATAAAAAGCATAACCACGTGTTCATCTCTCTAATAAGAATGAATAGGTTGAACTCTGATTTTTAAAGAATCTATCTATCTATCTATCTATCTATCTATCTATCTATCTATCTATCTATCTATCTATCTATCTATCTATCTATCTGTCTATCTGTCTATCTGTCTATCTATCTATCTAATCTGAAACCATCCTATATATGATATTTCTCCATTATTTACTCTGTGTCAATGCACTGTTTGAAATCCACTTGGTGCTTTTTCAATCTCATTTTTTCACAAGTGTTAGTCACGTTGATAGCGTCTATCTTTGGTCTGGGTTGAGGTAAACAGTTTCTTCGTTGCCTCAGCGGGAGCTGAGGAAGCAGGCACTGAACTCAGATGATGAGCCATAACAAAACTCAACTCTGTGCTTCCTGTATTTATTCTTCCTGATCTTTGATCTCCTCCTTACTTGGTTGCAGGAAATTATTTTTTCACAACCCAAAAGTGGATCTAGTCTATTTTAAGAAGCATATCCTATAAAAAAGATTAATTATCTCTTGCTGCCTATGTATTGTATTTATTTACCCATTTAATGTGTCTTAAATGTTAGAAACTTTCATAATGTCACTTCATATCCACAAAATCTGTTATGTCACTTTGGAAAATGTCACCAACACATCATGCAAAGCCCTGCGTTGGTTAGCTGCAGTAGCAGCTTGTATTGATCTGAACAGGTAACTAAATCTACCTGTCAAAATAATGCTTCCAGCCCAGAGCTAATATATCTCACTGAGCACGTTTACAGCAGCTGGTAGGAGCTAGCCAGGTGGATGTGTTGAGAGTAACAAGCCTGTTGTTTAGCAGACATGTCACATGAATCAAGCCAATTGTATGATGGCCTTCTTTGTGGCGGCAGCCTCGTAAACAGCAAGGTCAGCCGCTACAGTGGATGGAGACATAAATGGGTCATATATATTGTAACAAGGCCATGGGGGTTAGGGCAAACACGACCCTGAGAGCAACCTTGCTTGTACCCCTCCCCACAATACTCATTTTCCCAGACTCCTTTATTGCTCATTTCTATAGCAACTGTGCGCTCGTTGCTTTGGCCTCTTTAATACCTGATAGCAAAACTGCTCTTAAAGAGAGAAGCAAGTTCCTGGTTTCATGATATTTTTATGGTAACTGCAATGTTGAGCGACTGACTTTATTTCTTTTTTCATTTTTTTTTCCAGAGCAGCATTATGTTTGCTGCACTTTGCACTACCAACAACCCCTCACTGACCAAGACACGCACATCACCACATGCACGCTCTCACCGTTCACCCATTTCAGATCTGGGACCAGAGGAGCCCACTGGGGCCCCTGGGGCAGAGAAACAAAGATAATAATTGGCTCCAGTTTATTGCTGACTGCGTTTTGCACATCACACACTTGTTCCATTCTTTGGTAGCAAGCAGCAGCAGCAGCCTGAGGAGGCTACTTCCAAGCCATAAGCCAGAGAGGTCGTCAGTGCAACACTCTCCAAAGGGCTGAGGACATTCAGAGGTGAGCAGTAAGAGATTTATCAGGTGTGGCAGCATAAAAAGAGAGACAATAATTCCTAATATGCAATAGTCTGTCTCAACATTCATGTGTTAGATTGCTTAAGTGCCAATCATCTGTCGATTACTAACTACCTCATCTGTAAAAGTAACTTTTTCATGTATAAATTGATAACCTTCCTCTCCCCAAGATGTTTTAATCATTTTCAGTCATAAAAAATCTCAAATTTTAAGCAATTTTCTTGTACTGTTAAGTCTAACAAATATTTAGTGCCTATAAGTATTCACCTATTTCACCCTTTTTTACTTTTACAAATCAATTATGATCAACACAATTTAGCTATCCAACAAAAACATTTTCATTTAATGGTCATTATTTTGTAGAAATCAGTTTTTACTGCCACAATAAATTTTTTTGTGCTAAAATTCCTTGCTCGAGAAATCCAAATTCAGCTGATTTTGACTGATTTGTAAAACCAATAAAAGGGTGAAACTCTCAAGGGGTTGAATACTTTTTAAATGTTCTGATTCGATAACCTCACCTCTCCATGCTGCTTCCTCATCGCTCCTTCATGCAGCTCTTTAGGCTCCCTCATCTTCTCACACCAACAACAAACCCATTGTTCCTCCAACAGATGTTTGGGTAGGAGAAAAGATTCTTATATTTGTATCATTTTAACACAATGCTGTTTGGATTTTGTTGTTTTCATTCTACAGAGTTTTCAATGATTTTTATCTATGAAAAAGTTGAAGTCATATATTTGCTACATTTCTGACCCAAATGCAGAGACATTGATATTGGTTGACATATTTAAAGACTTTGTTCACAATAATATATGTTGTATTTTTGGTGGATTCAATCAAACAGCATAGTTTGGTGGATTAGCATTTTTTAATGCTTAAAGGGTTCAGCCTAGTAACTTTGGTTGGAGAAGGATTGAGATGTTTGTTTGCATGTAGCTTGTAACTAATAGCTGGATAGAGAATTTCAGGAGCCCTGAGAAGAAGACAGAAAGATAAGTAACTGGAAAGGAAGTGAGACATGAAACTAGGCAGCTCTAGATTACCCCTCCAGCCAACCATCAGATGGAGAATGAGTGAGCCTCTTTATTTTAAGCAGGCAGGTAATGAGCCTAACAGCTCACAGGTGTGCAGAGAACCAGCAGGAAGAGCCACGCCACGCAGCAGGTAACGCCACAGAGCCCAACATCAAACAGAGTACCACAACAAAACCATTACATGGATATGTGGCGACAGTATTTTTAGACCTCAGAAAGGTCACAACAGTTTCTTGCGCGTTATTAACATAATGTCTCATTTTAATTTCTTAGAAAAAGTGTTGACTTCATACTTTTCAAACTGTAAACAATGTGTTATCTTCAGCGGTGTAAAACTGTCCCATTTAAAATTCCCAGTGGCAGTCCACACACACACACACACACACACACACACACACACACACACAAACATCAAAGGACTGTACCTGAACATGATTTACATTTTCATACATTAATGAGATATTAATGAGCATCCATACTGATGTACAATATGTGCTTGACTCAAATCAATATTTGATCAGAAAAAATGCCGAACAATAAAATTATGGTATGCATGTCAAAAAGCCATTAACTCATCATCATAATAGCATATTGTCCAAACATGAACTATTAAGCTGTGAAAATTTAAAAATATTGTGAGTCAGGAATTCTGCTAACATACTTTTAATACTTGAAACAAGCATCTAAATAAATTAATGTGAATGTTTTTTTTGGCATAGATCCATCAACTTGCATTTTTCTGAAAAGAAAATATAAATAGAAAGAGAGCAAGAAACAGGTGATACACATTAAACGCTTTAAGAATGAAGAATGTGTTGAGAAAATGTGGCATCTTATAAAACAGAAAAGCAAAAATCAGGGAGGCAGACGAGAAGCAGGAAGAGGAGTGAAATATTGGATTTCCAATATTTCACAGATCAACATCATCTCAAGATCCACCTTGATGCCAAGACTTTTATTTTATTTGTTTATTTTTCTGTTTTAATTTATATTCTGTTGCTGATATTTTCTCTAGCTCCACTTAGGCAGTAATTGAGCCATTTAGAAAGAAAGGACTCTACTGAGAGGGTTGTGTGAATGGAGGAAACGGAACTGCAATAAAGACGAAGGGAAACATTGGGTGTAAACAGCTGCACTCAGAGTGAGACATGAGTTGAACAGCAACACAGTGGAAAAAGAAATCCAAGGATGGAGCCAGGTGGAGAGATCCTGAGAGCCCAGAATTAATGTTAGGATTTTTCCTCCAGGCAGAAATGTGGCCACAGAAAAAGATATTTAAGCAACCAAACAGAACAAGAAGGCAATAAATAAAGAAATCCTCGAGTTAAACATGTCTGCCAGGCAGACGCTGCTCTTGTATTGACCTTTTATTACAAACCAGATAGGGTTCAGTCTGGACTGTCAACACACACATGATGAATATGATGCAATTGGAGTGATGACATGTTTATGGCTCAGATGATGAGACTGGTTGGTGAGAAATTTCAGAAATTAGTTAAGTTTGTAATTTCAAAACCATTGGTTAATCAGCAGCAACAGAAGGCAGACAATTACAGTGATAACATTTATTCATTTTCTTTAATAATTTCTTGAGAAACCTTAAGCCATCCAGACTTCTGTTTCCCACATATTGGTTATGGTCCTATGTGTCACTTCCTGTGGCAACTGGTCATCTTCTAGTTTGTTCTTTGTTTGATCATCACTTCTTGGTTTAGTTCAGCCACAAAACGGGACAAGAGCGCAGGGAGGATCATCATGGCTGACACTCCCTACATCCAGGACTTGTACTGGTCGAGGGTCAGAAAAGGGCAGCTAACGTCTCTGCAGACCCCACACATCCTGGACTCCAACAGTAAAGACTTTTACCCTTGGGCTGGTGCTACAGACAATAAAAATAAATACATGAAAACAGCTGCCTGTGTTTGATGAGCACAATAACTACCTTACAGTCTGAGTGGTGAACTACTCTACTCTTCTAAAGTTTGTATATTTAATATCAATATGCTGTGAGTGTGTGAAACCAAACTCAAATACTTTGTTTGTAGACAAACCGTATTATTACTCTGAAATAAGTGACTAGTCTTCAGAACCCAAAATTAAGTTTAAGATACCATGGAAACTGACATTATTCTATTAGAAAATAATTAATAGATCAATGTTTGGGTTTAGTAAGGTTAGAAATTCAGGCAAATTTTCTCTAACTAACTACTAATTTCTAAATAAAACATTTACACAAAGTTTGCCTCTCTGATATAACAAAAAATTTAAATACAATTTTAATTTAAATCAGAACAGTTTGACGAATAACAATGGTTTTGTAATTGGAGAGGATGAAAAAGTACAAACTAACTCAAAATAAAAATTGAATCCAAAATTTTAATTGTGCGTCGTTTCTTAAATGAGACATAAATTTCATATGTGAATTTTCTCGTGTCATTTTGTAAAGTCTGGGGTTGTTTTTGCTTCTGTTATTCCACTTAGCTGAACATCTATCTATACCACAGAACATCTTCTGCACATGTTACTGCAAAATTTTATATTTGTTTTTCTAAGCTGATGACATTATTCTTTTTTAAATTCTGTTTTTATTTCTGTGTTTAGCATAATAAACAGGTATATAAACCTGCAGGAACTCGAGAAGAGCTGGGAGACTGAGTGATAAGTGAAGGCAGCAGCATCTCATTCAGCTCTGTGGTTGGTCTGGAGAAGAGGAGTTAAAACTTGTTAAAAATCTGTACAGCAAACTACAACACGTTGGCTGAACAGACAAGTTGCAAAAAGCGGAGAAAAGAAAATATTTTATAACCCTTAGAGATTTTTCCACAACTATCACCAATAAAAAACTGAATAAAGACACTGATACATTATGTTCTCTTCATCAAGTTAAAAACACCTTGTTTATTTTAAATTTTCTCCACATTTCTAATAAAAATCAATCATTTATGCTCATGCTTAAGCAGAGATGAAAATCCATGGTCTCTTTCCTCTTCCATGGTTCTTTTCATTCAAAAGGGTACGCACAAACAGAAAACCGTTTCTTACTAAGCCCCATCGAGTCTGTTTATAGCCAGGATCTTTTGTTTTGGCTTGCTCCCCTTTGTGTGCAGAACGAGGGGGAGTTCCTTCAACCTTGACCGAGTGCCTCAGCTTTGCATTGCAGTTATGAACAGATAAGAACAGATAACATTCTTCACGGGTATTGAACAGAAGTCCGCTGGTCATGTGTGGTCTTGTCACATTGTTTATGAATCAGCCTCAAAGAAAAGCATGTTGTCTGTGCATGAATTGGAAAATTATATAATGCAAAAAAAATATAAAAAACATCACCATGAATGGTTGAATCATTCATTCAGCTCATTCATTGGTTAATGTTTTTATTAGAGGACGCTGTTGCCAAACATCTTGACTGTTTCAGTGCCTTCTGCCCAAGTTCAGCTGCAGCAGCATTTCATTTATCATCATCCATCAACATTCTTCACCTTCATCTGTCCAGCAATCATCCACCAACAGCAAACTAAAGCAAATATCCCTCAGAACATCAACCCAAGGATCCACTCACTCATACTGGTGGATTCCAGGTCATGATTGAACAAACATCATTATGAAGATGAAGAAACACACCATGCAGGTCAATACTTTCCTAAGGCAGCTACAGCCAGTAGGGATCTATGAACCATAAAGGAGTTTCTTGAACTTTCTCAGCTGACTGCATTCGATGTGGAGGAATGGGGGTGACTGACAGACTGTACGCTCCCTCCAGGCATTATCTCTAAGGCTTAGCCCAGACACTATCCAGAGAAAGCCCATTTCAATCATGATCCATATCACATAACTATAATGTAACTGTGGGATGGAACATAGACAGACCAGTAAATTGAGAGCTTTGTCTTTCGGCTGAAGCTTTTTTCCCCCGTCACAATGGACCTGAGTTGTACCCGCATTATTGCAGACAAAGCCTCAATCCATCTATCCATCTGGCCATCCATTTTGGCATCACTTGTAAAGCATGGGCTCAGACATGGAGGAGCTGGCATGAAGGAGCAGATGGCAAAATCATATCTGAATGGACGAAACTGCATAGAACTTATTTTAGCTGAGAAAAAAATGCAAAGAAATATAAACACTGCTGTTGAGTTTTTCACATCATAACAACGCTTATCTAATAAGTGACCCAGCAGCAAGGAGGCATCACACAAACACCAAATAATCCCCTCAGACCTGATATGAAATACAGCTTAACATTTTCTTCCGTCCAGATCAATTTGTCCTTGCGGCTCTATTGAGTGAAAACAGAAGGACGGAGCGCCGCAGAGTTGGTAAAGATGCTCAACAAACAGCCCTTGAGCGAACTCCCAGAAGAGGCAAGAGACTACACAGAGGAAGGCCGATTCTCAACAGGAAGCTCCAAGTAAAAATATTTTCATTGTCTGTCTCTTGAATCTGGCAATACCCCAAAGAAAATATTTGAAAAGGAAAGACAAAAACAAAACTACGGAAGAGTCCAAAGTCAAATCCCACAAAAGCTTCTGGGAGTCAGAAAACAGAGGTCCAAATCCTTCATGCAGGATTCTGAATCAGGGTTTGTGTGTCACTTCTCACAGCAGTGGCTCATGTTGCAGCTGAATGTCAGTTTTTAACAGTCAGACAAAGAAAGCACGATTTGAATAATGTTCTCTGTCAGCTCGTGCTCTGCTTGTTAACAGCACATTCTCATACACCCACACGCATGTTCAGAGAACACACTCTGTGACATGCAAGTGTGTGTAAACCATACATGAAGCTCACAATCACAGTGACAAGCATGAATGCAAGCGAAGACAGAAAGACAGTAGAATGAAAATACATTCTTCCATATTTACAGATAAGGCAGAGTGCTTAGTGTAAATGCATTGGAAACAGAGCTGTATAACTTTCTGAAATAACTTCAATGTATCCCAAAAATTACACAATGCTTGACTAAGAAACAAAAATTGCTGCAGTTTTTAGTCTTTTCTGATGCAAAAACTGTACTTAAGCCCAAAATGATTCTTACCTCAGTTTGATTTTTTTTTATTGCAAAGTTTGTTATTGATATGATCTTTAATTTTTACTGGGAAAATCTTTATTAAGCTCATAATCAAGTCAGTCTTGTGATTAATGACCAGTTTTTTACATGTTCCAACCAGTTTAATACATAGGCATTCATACTCTTGTTTTCCTGTTTCTCTTTATTCTTTATTATTATTTTTATTATTCTGGTTGCTCTTTTTTCGCCGCGCTTCTTCTCCTGCATACTTTGGGCTATTTTCACCATTCAACTTTTATACTATTCAGCTTGCTCTCCTAATGCCGACTGTATCTCTCGGTATTCATGACCTTCATACTTTTTATAATATTCAGCTTTTTATGAATTTTTCTCCCCAAACCGCTCCATCCTGTGGCAGAACTGAGAATTACAATATAAAATGTCTGTAGTGTTTTACAGTGGATGTTTCAGGTCCTGCCTATTAGTTGCAATGAGTTTCAGCGTTGGAGCTGTCATGGAGGAAACAAGGCAGTCGCGATTTTGAAGTTGGGCAGTTTAACAGCTTTTATGCTGTTTATCACCTGGGAATAATTTGAGCTTTTGACATTGCTTTTTTCGTACTGCTTTTTTGTTTCTCTCTGGCTTATGGCCAAACAAGTTTTGATATCTCAGGAACCATAAAAGGTATGGATTTCATTCACCCCCTGTTTTTATCAGAAGGAATTGGGGAACGTTTCTGTCCTTGTCAAATTTTAGGGTTTACATGAGTTTTTTTTTTTTTTTCTTACATTGCATGGGATATATTACTGTAACGCAGCATGCTAGTGGTAGCCTATTTGCTACTATTAGTATTTTAGCTAGTTTTAGCTTTTTAGATAATTTTGGCTTTTACCTGGGTTTTTCACACTGCATGGACTATTTCCTACCTTTCTGCAAGTTTTCAGCAGTTGGCTCCAAACTCTTCTGCCATTTTCACCGAAAGCATTCAGCACTGAGCATTCAGCATTCACACGTGCATTTTCATAGGAAATGCACACTTTCATGTATTCTAATGTTTTTCAAAATCAATATACATGATGGTTTAATTTAAAGCCTTCTGCTAGTTTGAAGTGTTGATTTTCTGAAGAATTTAGATTTCAATTGGCCAGCATGGGGATTGAACCCATGACTAGTCCAACCAAATCAATTAATCGCACGATAAATGAAAACTATCGACCTTATTTTAATTATCGGCTTTATCATTTCTTCCGGCCTTTTTCTCTTTCAGTTGATGACACTAAATGAAAAAAGGCTCAACTCCGGTGCTCTCCACTGAGCCTCCCTTCCTCATTTCCTTACTGTAATGCCCAGCGTACACGACACGATCTTAGAGCTGTCGGCCGATTGTCGGCCCGTTTCCAAAACCTGAGACCACACATTAGCGGACAGAAATCCTAGGTATAACGGTTCGATCGTGCCATCTGGTGTCCAACAATGGGCACAAAATAATGGCTAAAGTCCAGTTAACTAATTTTAAAACCAGGCATTAATCAATGCTTTACTACAATCAAAATGCAATGCATGTGGCTAGTGTCAGTCCTGCCTGAATGAAAATCATTAGAACCTATTTATGTCAAGTTAACGAAGAACAGCTGAAATATTACCGGGTTTATCAGCTGCAGTAGCAGTTTCTCTCCAACTCCTCCCCTTGTCATTTCTATATTCTTTGCACAAAATTTTGAATAAACATTAATGTTGTTTCCACATATCTCCGACTTCCACTGGACTTTGGGTTGGGCCATGTCAGCTGTTTGGGATTCCCCTCCGTAATGTTCCCTCAGAAAGCAGGAGGGGAATCCGCGCTTTCTGATTGGCTACCTGTCACATTCAACAGGCTGCGTTAATGCTCCCAGTCATTGGACCCATGACTTCAGCATTATTGTCACCACACTCTGACCAGCTGAGGTAATTTACCTTAAATAATGATTAGTTTCCGTGGATTTAAGAAAAACTTACATGGTCTGACCACAGCGAACATTTGAGAAAAGTGCTCATTTTAAGATATTTTTCTAAATCTACATGCGTGATTTGATTTTCCAACCTTTTTTAATTTGAAGTGTTAATTATCTGAAAGACTTTAGATTTCAAATGGTCTATGGGTATTGAACTTAATTACTTGTTAGGCTCAGCAGATATTGCTTCTACTTGTAATTCAATGGGTCGATCTTACAGTGTTACTGCATCGTCTTTTACCCAAGCTTCTTAATATCTTCCGAACTCATCATCAATGCGTGCGCCCAACATGTCACAAACTCTTCTGATATGCATAATGCGAAGGCACAGTTTTTCCTTTTTTTTTTTGGATAAACACGTTCCGAGAAATAACTAGCTGACAGACCAACCTGCATGCAAAAATATTTCACTGCACCAACATTCACTAGTTTCGACATACAGGGACGCTTATCTCAAGTGATAAAAGTGCTGTAATTTGCAACCAAATATCACACCATTTTCAAAGAAGAAAATGGCTCAATTTTCTACTTTTTGCATCAAGGTTGTTGCCAAAAAGCATTTGGAGCCCTTTGACTTTGTTGTACATTGATTCATGTGTTTATCTTGTGCCTTTGCAAAGGTATTAGTTTGTTCATTTTTTTGAAGATAAGGTTGGATAATGTTGTACTGTATAAACTTTAAAGTGTTTGTATCTGAAGTTATGCATGTGTCCAAAACTTCGCTATCAATATTCATTTCATACAAGTATTCTGATAAGAAATTACATTTACATCATCAACAGAGCAGGGCATTCATAACCAAAAAAATATGGTGGAGAACATATAGGCAGATACTTCTCTTACAACCAGTTCCAAGAGCTCACATGGTGTGCTGCGGGGCTGTGTGCTGACAAAGAAGCACTGTAACAGTAAACTATGGCACAGAAAAGAAATGGAGCAGCAAAAAGCGAGCTTGCATCGCTGTTATATAATTAGTATGTCAAGCATTGGGCCCAGAGGCCAAAAATAATACCTCTGTCTCTCATGGGGAGCCATGGCAGGGAGGTCAAATGAGATGGAAGGAGGTATTTAAAGTCTAATATAAAGGAGGTCCAACAGTGCCGGAGAAGAATTTGTGGCGCTGCGCAGCGGCTCGCAGCGTGTAATCCCTGACACAGTTGGTGAGGCTCTGCTGACACGACATTCAGAAAGTCAAGACAGGGGAGCAAAGTGCTGATCTGTTCATTCACTTTGCCCCTGACAGATTAAGTTTAAAGGCATTCTGATGGGACCTCCTTTTGTAGTTTACTGTATGTGTTTTCCTTACCCTGTGAAATGAGCCGAGTGATGCAACCCTTCAACAAATTGTAGCTGAAAATGCTCTGATCCTTAAACGCTTTTGTCTAAAATAAAAACTAACATTAATTTTCATTCAGGTGTTTCAAAGCTTTTACAGTCAGAAGAAAATAATGATTTTGACTTTTGATACTAAGCAAAAGTACAGAATCATCCTGTTTAGTTGAGATTCTTGAGTGTTTAATTATTAGTTTTCATTTCTGGTGGGTTGATGATTTGCTTATTTAATGTTTAATGTATAATTTTCTTGTATACTGTTTTCTGTGTATCTTAGTTTGTTCTCTTACGTCAATATATTTTTTATCTCCTTGGTTTACAGTTTCCTTCTTTATAGTTTGGTTTCCTCTGTGTTCATTGCTCTCTTTCCCTCAGTGCTCTTGCTCAGCAATCTCCCATCACAGGAGTTCCTCAGTTTCCTCATTAACTCACCTGAATTCAGAGTCATTCATTTGCCTCTGTGTTCTGGTTTTTATTGTTCTGTACAAGTTCCTTCAGTTACTCCATGTCCTGCTCTTTCTGCATCAATCTGTGAAGGGTTAATACGCTTCCAGATTATGTAAGTTCATCATTCTACAAGGAGAGAAAATATTCATAAGAAAATAATTAAGGTTTTCCAATGATTCAGTTAATGTCCAGACCAAAACCTGAATAAAATCCAGTGGAATCTAAAGAGAGCAGTATGAATGGATAAACATGTAAAATAAATCTTTAACAACTTGTAACAAATCAGAAAATGTTTGACAGGTATTGCTACTGAATATGGACCAGCTATTGAGCGATAAAGAGGGTTTTCATTTTCAAATGGTTGCAGAAATTACAAATATATTGACTGTCATGGATTTATCAAGTTTTTCTGCATTAAATATCTGCTTTTTCTTCCTTCACATTTTTTTTTCTTTTTTAGCATCCTTCATCTGACATCCTACTGATTTTGTCATGTGACATCATAGCATTGACCCTGACTTGACCTCTGAGTTTCTACTATTATGAAGGAACAGTCACTCAATGGCAGCAGGAAGAAGCATCAGCTTAACCCCATATGTGCCTTCAGCTATGAACATATGAAGCATGTAGATTCTTCACTGGGGGGAAATGATGTAAGATCAAATCTCTGTCGAGCAATTTATCTCCGATCTGCTCTTGTTCACTTCAGTCGATAAGCAAACAACATTAAAAGTCAACGAGAAGACATCAGGCGAGATCATTGTTGGAGTAATCATCTGTTGAGAGCAGACATTGATAGAGTCGTCTTTTCCCTTGATTAGATGTGACCTATTTCCCCCCCCCCCCACTTCTCTCCCTTCCCTTTCCATCACACACTTACAGTATAACCATAAAATAAGAGTTTGCAATCAGGGGCATTCACACGAGCAGATACCCAGACCCCCCACCCCCCCACAATGACAGGGAGGCATGCAAGCTCAAACTGGCACACACATCCACGCACTTCTACGCACCAGCCAAGAAAACACACAGTCACACACAGAATAATGTGCATTTGATTAGGGGATGTGCATTTGCTAACCCACCCACACGCAAGCACTGAAAAACAACACACTGCAGACGCAGAGAAGCCACCACGAATCGTCTCACTCACATTGTGATACAATTTCGTGGTCCTCACACAGCTGAAAAATGCCATCCATCAAACCGCATTGTCCAAACCGCCAGAGGATTGATTATCTCAATCTGAGTCACATTTCCAAAGCTGTTTACATTAAAAACAATGAATCAAGTTCATTTCATTTTTATTTAAGTACTAATACACGTTGTCATGCTAATTTCCAGTTCTCTACACCTTTAGTGCCTTGCTGAATTGTTCTTACACTTTTTTCTATTCTATCAAATTGATTCTATTTTATGTGGTTGTTATGTTTTTGTGTTAAGATAAACACAAAGAAGTGCATTGTAACATGGAAGAAAAAAATATCCGTTATTTTGAAAAAATAAAAAATGCAATAATACATTAAATATGACAGTTTGGAAACTAAGTAGTGACATTTAAAAATAAAACTCAATAAAACTGGTTGAGGAGTGAAGCTTAAAAGAAAGAAAGAAATGCTGAACACAAAAAAGAAATGAATAATAACCAAAACTTTAATTCAGATAAACTGCAATTAATCTACCAAACTATGAGTCCATTGAGACAAGTGATCATGCTGAGCTGTTCATATGGATTCACAGTCACTGTGACTAACAAATCAGATTTAGTTTTATAGCAGCAGATGCCGGTAATTGCTGTATCCTGACTGGAGCGCAGAGACGGGTCACTGATCCAATCAGCCGTGCCTGTAGGAGGATTGAAGTAACAGCAGAGGTGGGATGTGAGGGCAAGACTGGCCACCAATCCAGGATAAGGCCGCTCACATGTTAATTGGCCCACAAGAAAAAAGAAAATCAAGGTGACCAGAGCTTAAAAAAGGGAGAGGTGACACAGTGGGCTATTACTTTAAGAGCTGGAAAGCATGTTAATTAGGAGCATCATTTACTGTTTTCTCTTAGTAAATGACGCTGTTTCTATTGTCAACTTCTGTTGGAGTTGACAGTAGAATATTGTCTATTCAACACAAGCAAGCATAAAAGTTTGGGTCTCCACATGTGCAAGTTGTAGGAGACTCAATCAATGTGAGTCTCCTACAAATGCTTCAGAACAAAATTTAACTCTGTTTTTAAGCGTATGTCAAGGAAAAACTACATTACATTATCTGAGAAACAAATTCAGGAAATTGAAAGGTGTGTTTAAGCACAGCCAAAACTAAAACTGACCAGAAATCCCCACATAAGCCTAGTGAAATAATTTTACTATATGTTATATATCAAACAGTTGGAACATTCTGCAAATTCTTCTCAATAATATTGATTAAGAATCAAGATTCTGGTGTTTCACATTATATCAATAATACATTTTCTAGATTTTTTGGAGTTGACATTGATTTGCTATGTGATATAACTGGTTATGATTCTTTTAGTTTCCAAATGAAGGCAGTGTGACTAAAGGAATTACACTGAAAAGCAGTGGAAGACTTGGAACCATGATCCTTACCATAAGCTCTTTGGTCAGCTGGTAGTTTTTGCAAATGATGAGGTTTAAGAGTTGGAGCAAAGAACTGCTTATCCATTTATTTTAATGGGATTCATCAGCAGCTCCAGTTTCAGGACCATGGACAGCAATAATGAGAGTAATTTCATCTGGTTGTTTTCTGCCTTCAATAGGAATGGTCATCTTAAATAGCGACAAGTCTGTATGAGTTACTAATTGCAGCTCATGCAACTTATAAAGTATACTTGTCCATTAAAGTCTGCTAGCACCACTGTGGTTTGTTAATGGGATTAGATTCTGGGCTTAGTTCAACCTCTCCCATGCTTCAAACTGTATTTGAGAGTCCAAATTGTGTTATTATTACATTGAGTGGAGCATTCAAGTGGACTGGTCGGCGTTGTGACAGACTCATATTGTGACTCCAGTCTGCCCCTCTGCTGCACCATCAAGTGTTGAAAGACTCGTCTAAATGATGAATGATAGTTGTGAGCAAGCACATGTTAGAAAAGCAGGGGAGCGTTTCACCAACCTTTACTCTCACTGAGTGACGCTGGCCGGCTGCCAACACTTACATTCTGACTGTCAGCGCGGGATGTGGGGAATCCGTCTCCTACGGCCTCAGAGAAACCGCTGCAGCTGTAATGGATGATGTCTGGAAGTGACAAGAGCCAGATTACTGTTGGCAGATGTGCAATACAAAGAAATAAGCAAGAGTGATGGTTGTATTTTGTGGCGGTCACACCTTTGATACTCGGTTTTGTACAGAACAAAACTGTACAGCTGCTCATTTCACCATAAGGGGTAAAGTCTCTTCTGGTTCAAACTTGCATGTTAGTTATTTTAGAAACTCTTACTGAGTGGAAAATTTGAAGATGGATGTCTCAATCTGTTTTCAACACTGTCCAAACTCTCTTCCATCCTTCTCTTTATGTCTAACATAAATACATTTGTGGTTTCCACAAACGTATTATTAAAAAGCTACTCCATGTAAGATTAAATAAGATTAAGTATGATACCATTTCATACTTCATAATGATCTACAGAAGCCAACATTGGTCACCTTCACTAACTATAGATTTATTAGGTTTCATCGAGATAAGAAGACAACTATCTCCACAAGAATGGAACATTTATTTTAATGTGATAACTCTGAGAAATCTTTTGTTTTTAAAATGATATTTTTTGTTCTGTAAAGGAACAAAAATGAAGGAATTGGGCTTGAAACTGGTGATAATCATTGAGTTTGATGGAACTAAACTGACAGAGTGAGGAATCGTCAACATCCATCCATCCATCCATCCATCCATCCATCCATCCATCCATACATCCATGCATACATCCATCCATCCATCCATCCATCCATACATCCATCCATCCATCCATCCATCCATCCATCCATCCATCCATCCATCCATCCATCCATCCATCCATCCATCCATCCATGGGCTGGTCCATCTCTTGAGTGGTGCTTTTGTGAAATGCATTAATCTTGTGATCTAAAAAACTAAGTAATTATATATGATATGTAACCATCCTTTATTTATAAGGTAAACATGGCCTCCCATCCCTGACTCTTGCATTAACAGTAAAACTCAATTGAAATTACTTTAACTATGTTTGGGTGCTTAACGCCTCTCCTGTTCATGTTTGAATTTTTCTTTATTATTAGAGGCAGTAATTAACCTAAAGCTCAATTTATCCAGCTGTGGGAGAAAACTGTTGTACCTGGAGAGAACCTGTCCATGTGGAGGGAGAACTCGACGCACAAAGGCCAAAGACAAGATTAAAAGAGGTAACAGTGTGAGGGAACAGTATTAATCAGCATCTAACCTGAATTTAGTTAATTTAGCTAATTTAAATAGACATAATTAATAATAATAATAAAAATCAACCCAAGTTGGTGTAAAAAAAAAAGGTTAGCAGATTTCATTTAAGTCTTGTTACACACATTTTAATGAGTTTCAACATAACTTAATTTATTCTGATTAAAAATCTGTCAATTACAGTCATATTCAGACTCAACACATATGACAAAGAGCCATTCATGCACAGACTCACATCCAATGACTATTAGATGCTACAATTAACCTAACATGCACATTTTTGAGCTGTGGGAGGAAAATCCAACACATTCACACCGAGAGCAAACAAAGTACACAAATTTCTAACCTTCTTGTTGTTCAAGTCTGAACAAAAGAGCAATCATAAACAAACAAATTATGAAATACTCTCCAGTTAAGAAAACCAGAAATTACATTGAATCTTCATCCAAATTCAAGCCTGTCACTGCTTCTCATCTGTTTAAAGATGAAGCTATTTCAAATTATTTTTAAAATAGAAACAAAGCAACTATAAAATGGTTACAGGTCTTGTTTTAAAAAGAAAATATGTTTTAGTTTATACTTTTAGCTCCATTTTATTTGTGTTTTAATTGAACAGCTGTAATTCCATGATAAACTAGTCAATATAAAAAGTATTTCAGTCCATCTTCTTATTTACAGTATATAGATTCACCATGACATGCTTAATAAGCAACTTCACAGAAAAAACAAACGTTTCACAGTCTTGATTTCAAGCCTTTCCTCTGTTTGTCTTTGTCCTTTGGAATTTAGCAAAAGAGGATAAGGAAACGCAAAAACAAACAAAGAGAAACCAGCTTATATTTGATGATATAAATCTTTGAAAGACTTAATGATCCTTTCAGTAACAGTTCGGTTGTATAATAACAAACCTCCAGGCAAAACCACCCATTTTCTACATTCATTCCAGATTACTGTGTGCATACAGAACTGTATTTTCCACAGGTCAGCTCATCGATTGATACAGCAAAGCAAGGCAGTTTGAAAATGTTGACACTTCTTCATCCTTCCCCTCGTATAATAGCCTCAGAGTGCAGTCCGGCTGTAACATGGGCCATTAGCTAAAGAATGTTGAACATAACCATAGTGGTTGTGCCTGGCCAGCCAAATCAAATAACTGCTTTTACAAGCACCGCTTCACAACACTCTTGCTTTCAGGCCCTCTGCCAAGCTTATGTTGATTTTCCAGGAGCCTTGAGAACGGAGCTACGTTAGCCTTGATTTACGCCGTCTTATTGGAATTCCTTTACGAGCAAGTGGCGCGTAAGAAGAAAGGATGGATTCCTTAAGAAGGGGTGCTTGACTGATAAGGGCCCATTTGTGATGGGGATCGAGCAGGGTCTGGCGATGAATCACTGTGATATGAGGGAGGGAAACTGTAAAAAGGAGTCAGAATGGAGCGTTATGCAAAGGCAGGAGAGGTGATATCTGGCAGAAAGCCCTGGAGGGAATGCACAAGGGGGTGTGGAGCTGTGACAGGATGGAGGCAAAGGTAAAGGAATGTAAAGCAGCCCAACGCCTGCATACCGGAAAACACTGCAGTTAAATTTCATTTGATTAATTCTATTAATTTAACAAATATTTGTCGCTAAAATATATTTGCAATTACTGCAGTCATCTCTTCATAGTTTATGTTTAAGAAAGCAATTTTCTTCACAGCTAACCGCTATTATGCTTAAATTAAAAATTACTTCACAAATACTCCTGTGTCAAACTGTTACCTAGTTGTGAATAATTTATCATTTCCTTCTTTAAGAGCTCAAATTACCTGCCAAACTGGTATGGGGAAAGCTTTGCAAGTTAAAAGAAACAAAAAAATCAACAAGCTTGTCATTAAAGAAATCTATTGGCTGATTGTGTCATGTGACCTGAGTCAAGACGTCATACGTTCAAGCGTTCCTTCCTTGTTCCTTCCTGACTAGTGACTTCCATTTTGCTATTTACCATGTCTTTGCTTTGCTGTTGCAGTCATTTTGTGTTGGAACTCACCATGCATTACTTTGTCCTTTTCTCATGGATATTTTCCACTCACCTGAAGGATGTTAAGTATCAGCTCAGAAATGATGATTTCAAACTTTGCCATTTTATACTTTTGCAGTTTTAGTCATTTGTAAAAATCTTTTGAGGGTGAAAACTGCCTCTTGACACAGCACAGTTCTTATTAGCCATGGAAAACTTTGTGCTACATCATAGACGTTTGTTGCTGTCCAGGAAACATTTCTGAGCTGCTTGCCAGCAATTGATTGATCCCTTCCTCAAAGATTTTGCACATCTAGTGGATGTTTTCTACCAGCAATTTGTCTAATTTCATGTGATCATTTTCCTTTTGCTACTTATGCTTTTCTAATTTTGTTTTGCATTCTGAGACAGTTTGCCACTGGACATCTTTTACTGACCATGAATCAGTTCATATTTACCTCACATATTTTGAACCCACCTAGCAAATGTTTCAGCACCACTTACCACAAGGTACTTTATACTGACTGCGCACTAATTTGTCCACACTTCTTGGACTTTTTGTACTGACCCTAATGGAAATCGTGTGCCAGTCATTAAGTTATTGACCTGTACCAATAATTTTGTACTTTTACAGTTTTATCATTTCATACTCTTTTTCGTTGGGTTAGAAAAGGAGCGATTTGCTATGGGGTGGTTTGTAATGACCTCTGACATTTTAGGCAAATAGCTGACAATTTGCTCCCACCTGGCAACCATTTCTTACCTGCCTTACGAATATATCTTGTAGACGCAATAATAATCTGTCTGTCTGTCTGTCAATGCATGTCAAGTGTATAGATGTTTATTTTCTCCATTTGTTTGTCTGATTGTATGCTTGGAGTTTCAAATGCATTGTTTTATCATTTTGTTTTCAACAATATGTTTCTCCATAACTCACTAAAGTCACCGACCCAGAGAAATATAAATACACATTATGGTAAGTGCGTGAGCACAACACAGTAAATAAATCAGGATGAAAGAGTAGTGCATGAAATGGTTTGTGTATTGAAATGATAATAGGAAAGGAAAAAATGGTAATGTAAGTGTATGAAATGGTGATGGAGTAACTGTGAGCAAGTCTTTGACAAACTTCTACACAAAGCTCAACATCTGCTGCTTGTTAATCCAACCGGGCCGTTTGAATAGTTCTGATGAGTGATTCTGTGTGTGGCGTCTCTGACTCGGCTAACAAGATCCACTTTCCAGTTAGTGCTGTAGTTTATGTTCGATCTTTTGCCAGATCTTGTTTTCCGCCTACACTAACTTCTCTTCCATTCTGTAAACTGACACTTCTGAAAAAGATTCTGTTTTAATAGTCCACACATACAACTGGTTCTACAGGATGCCTCTCAGTCCTGCACAATTATGCTGTTCGATTTGCTTTGGAAGTCTGAACTCAAATCTGGACATGATGTTGAGTTTGCTGTAATTGCACAGAGGACAACCAGTGGGATTTGCTAACTGCTGGGGTCAGAGACAGGGCTAACTATTGTTAGCAATAGCCGATAATATGTTTCTCTCCATTTCAAAACACCAGACGAACATGTTTAAAATTGAAGTTGCGCATCACTTTTTAATCTCACAAATGTGCTAGCTGTCAAAACTGCAAATGATTGTAATATTTTAGCAACTTTCACTACCGTGAAGCCATATGAAATTTAAATATGGAGCAGGGGTCAACAGGAGTAGCAAGTGTTTGCAGTGTATACACAAGCATGATTGACAGCATTAAGACATTCCTCTTGGTTTCTGACTGGAAACGGTGCATTTCTGCAGATGGTAGTAGAACCACATGGAGCAGGAGCTTTTTTTCCACAGATTATCTGTTTCATATTATAATGTCAGGATATTGTGACAGTTTTAACAAATATGTAAAAAAATATATTTTTATAATATTTACTTACTGCAGCTTTTAGGATTTTTCCTTGTAATGTTGATGATTTTCTACACACGTCTTATAAAAACATAACATTTTACAGTAGAATGTTGCATCACATCAATAAATTAACAGCTTTATATCAGGAAAAAATTAAAACACGTTTAATTCCTGCTCGAAGGTTGTTTTTTTTCTTAAAAAAATAGAAAAAATAGCTACTTCTAAAGCTAGCTATCTTCATCAGAACGCATATTCTAATTTATTGAATATGACTGCATATAATTTAATCAGTTGTATTGTTTCCTTCCCCCTCCTGACCCTGAATGGATAAGCAGGAATAGACAAAGGATGAATGGAAATATAGGAGATGAAGTTATTAAGAAAAACATTTTCAAATGATGGTATAACAATAAAACATAAAGTAGGGGTGTTTTCACTTTTTTTACACACAGAACATTTTTGTGAAGAATATTACACTTATTAAAGTTGTGCAAAATAGTACATATGCAAACAATAGGTATATATATTTAAACAAAGTATTTTTAATTATTATTTGGTATTCAATAATTCATCAATAAATATGAGCCTAAGCATTAGATCAGGACATTTGTTTTGCACTTGAAGATGTGTAATTCTCAAGTGTTCACATGTTCTGAATTAAACATCATTTTGCTTTTTGTTTATCACAACCTGCTGTGTCTCATATTTTCCAGTTTTCTGTTGTTGAATTCAAAATGCACACCATTCTTTAGAGAAAAGAAAACAAGTGTCACCTCTAATATTTAAAAGCTTTAAATTGCCTTTTCTTTAACCTGTTATTGCAAGGAAATGTGTGGAACTGTAAAATTATGACCATAAAATCATAAAATGGTTATGCTACCAGTTTTTACACTCAGACATCAGAAGTTAATCTGATCTTCAGAGGAGCTCATTGAGGAACATAATGTAGAACACCAGGTAGATGACTGTTTCAATGTTTCCCACAAAATAAATGTATTATTTACAGTGCAACGCTCACTGTTTGTCAAAAGTTACAGAGAGTTTTTAAAAACTTTGAATGTGAATTATTTTTCTTGCCATTTATTCCCTTTGTAGCTTATATTGTAATAAATAAAACATCTCAAGAAGAAGAAGGAGAAGGAATTAACTCCACGTTTGAAGTTTTGCCAATCCAATTAATCTCACAAATGCTGTTCCTTTTCATTCAGCTGGAGTCCAGTTTACATAAGTCCTATTTACTGGCATCCGGCCAGAAACTGTCACCGCTCGAACAAAACACCTCCTATCTATCATTACCATTCATATCAAAGTTAGTACTCATCCTAAAAGACAAAGACTTAGGAAGTTCATTTCTTTTTTTGTCATGATGTTTTCTGATAAACAAATCCAAGAGTGCTAAACACAATAATGCATAATTTGTAAATATTAAAAAAGTACATAAGTTGGTCCAGAAAGCTAAATTCCTTCAGTACGCAGAGCCAGATCCTCCAAGCCTCAGGAATTAGATGCCAGCTTATAAATGTTGTCTGCCCTCTTCAGTTTGGGGGTCGTTCTTTGCTTCAAGCAACAGTTTGCTGGTGACATCTTCATGAAGATGTTGTCATCATGTGGATCACAAGCAAAAGCCTGAGGTCCCGAAGGCAATCAGCTGAAATGAGCTTCTTCCAGAAGGAAGCTGTGCGATAAGGACATGAGCTCCATCATCCTGGAGGAGTTCAGGAGGAACTGCTGTCCCTTCGCATCCAAAGGAGTCAGCTGGAGGGCTTTTTTATCGCAATGCCCCTCGGCCGCTTGGATGACTGAGACTTCTGGACCTTAACTCACTGGTGATGCAACCAATCTGTCCATACAACTCCTTCAGAGGCACCAGGACGAGCTGGAGAGCCAAAGTTTTCCATCTGAACTTGTTTCTCCAGCTACTGGAACTTGAAAAAGTGGAAGAGATGGATGGAAGGAATCAAATGAAATACCATACACACGCAGCATCTTATCTTTGCTGCATATGAAAAGCATTTTAACATTACTTAATAATTCTTCATTTTAAACTTGTTCCACTTTTCCCCCTTTCTCTTTTTTCTCTATGCTCATTAAAAAAACAAAAAACAAAAAAAAACTCACATTGACCTTTGACATTCAAACAGCAGTTCTGAGAGTCACACTGTCAGATTGGACACATTAAAAAAATCACAATAACAAAAATATCTCAAAATAACAAGAACAAAGTAACTTTGTAATCTCATGAATATTTTTAATCAAGCTTCCTTATTGCTTGTAGGTCTAATCACAGTGAATTTAGCGAGATAAATCTTTCCTTCTTTTTTACAGGCTATGTTCACATTTTGTCTTCTTGTTGAAAAAAACTCCAGATTGGCTGCTCACTGTAGTGAGTTCACACTAAGCCTGCCTGAGATGAGAAAAGTGCCACCAGGAGTCTGCTGGTGACTTTCCCTTCCAGGCTTCCTGGAGAGAGGGGAAGTCTTTAATCCAAGTGTGCACTTCCATGCTGACAGCTCATTGTGATTCTTCCTCATTCCCTTTGGAGGTTTTCCAGCCGTGGGAAGAACCACGAGTGGACTCGGACTGTGCTGAAAGGATTACATAAAAAACATTGTAAGTTTTTAGCCCCATTTTCAGTGGGGATTCTAGGTGTCACAAAATGGAGATGAAGAAAAATGAAACAGCATCAAGGAAAACAGTCCAATGGAAAACTCAACTTTTAATACTAAGGAAACCAAAGCAAACTAGTTTAATGTTTGAACTTTTAAATATACAGTTTTTAGAGTTTTTAGAGGATATCTCAAGTATTTGTAGATTTCATATCCCTGGATGATGGATGACATTTTAAGATGGGTCTGCAGACACTTTGAATGTTTTCTAATTAACCAAATGCTTATCGAGCTGTGCCCAAGAGTATTTTCTTACATTTGGTGAAGGTATAAAATGCTAGGGTTTTATCTTTTTGTTTTTATAAAGTACTCACGCCCAGACAGCTGTAAAACGGGGGTAATTGGATTTAGCAACTAAATGCCTATAAAGTACTGCTCTAAATTAGGTTAAGGTTGATTAAGACACATGACATGCACCACAGAACATGTCTTCTCTGTTACAACATGTAAAAACAACTTGAAAATCTTTGTGTAATGAAATTGATCAGCACTTTGCCCATCATAAGTCATTTTCTGGAAACTGAAAGCGAACTGTTGGCTCTGCCTCTGACTCCTCCTGGCTGACTGCCTTTGTCTCCACTGCTGCCTCATCGCTCTTCCTTTACTGATCCTGAAGTTTCAGGCTTTACAGCTCGGCCCAATTAATAGCTCACTGCCAAATATTGTCATATGGAGGAAACCAATAGCTGCTGTCAGTCCTTAGACGCAGGAAAACCAACCTTACTTAGAGAAGTTCTAAACTGCAATCTCTGCATTTCTGATATTGTGGATTTCATTTTGTCTTGCTGATTTTTATTTTAATTAATCACTGTTGGCACTGAGTGACAAGGTAATTTTAATTTGAGAGGTAATGTAATTGAGATTGTGCCTGAGTCACATCCAGCACAGTGCAGCCAAAAGCAGTAATGCAAAAAGTTCAGCAGGAATAACTTCTTTATTACTTTAAACTTTGTGGTAAAGAACTGAATAATCCTCAAAGTCATCCAACTCTGTCTGGGACTACAAGTCAATGAATATGATGCTGCCTTTCGTTTTGTAGAAATACATTGTCTGCTGAATTTTCCTGACACCCATAAACCAAGATGAACAAGTTTGCATATAGAAGCCTGAGGGGTTACTAGTCTTATATATACAATTTGAATATAAACTGCACAATAAAAATTTTTTGTACTTGGCAGCATGACCAGAATGACTCATCTTTCTATAGAAATACAGTAAAGCCCAAAATCATTCACACCCCCAGAAGATTTAGATTTAAAGTCACCTTCTTTGGTCCACCCAGAGTCCTAAATTGTATCTGATAAAGAATTTATGGAAGGAAGTTTCAGGGCGAAGTCAAGGATAACCTGAAAGACTTGGAACTAATTGGAAATAATGAATGCTATAAAATACCGTGTGAAAAAATGCAAAATGATGATCAGCAATTATCAGGACAGTTTGATAATCCTTTATTTATTGGAAAATAAAGGACTTTCCTATAAATACAGAGAAATTATTTATTACTAAATGATACTCCTTGTATTTTGTCTTCTTATCCTTTGGGAGAGGACTTTCAGGAACTTGCTTGGAGAACAAAACACATTAAATCAAAGTGTGCAGAGGTAAGAGCTGGTGACCAGGTGGAAGGGTCCATAACATGTCCGTCTGTCCATCCATTCATCAGGAAGAAGCTGCAGTTTCCACAGATGCTTGTGTTTCCCAAGTCCAAAGTGATTTATCTGTTTGTAGAAACGTGTCTCACCAGTGATGGCATAGTAACTTTAATCTGATTACTGGACTTGAAATAGCAACGCGTTAGATTACTCGTTACTGAAAAAAGTGGTCCGACGTCAGTAACGCGTTACAAAGTAACTGACAACACTGTGTCTCACAACTAACAACTTTTACCTTTGCTGCAGTGACACCTTTATTCACTTACTTTTGAATCTTGATGCAGATCCAAAGGGAAACAGTTTAATGAAAACTGTTTAGTTAACCCAGCCAGGATTTAAATGCACCACAGACGTTCACCATTTTGTCACCATGCCGCCCAGCTTTATGGCAATGCTTCAAAAATAAACACCAGTGTCCCTTTTGCTTAGAATTTCCTTTAAAAAAAATTTAATCTCAATGGACACCAAACACTGTAATTTCAAAAGTCAAAAAGGACCTGCACATATCACAGTGTATTTAGTTTGGCTATAAGATCCTGATGGAACCTAATGTCACTAATATGTAAAAATTAATAGAGGCATGGCCATCTACAGCAAACACATCAAACATCTCAGCTCAACTTTTTAATAGAAGTTGAGACTTTCAATATTAAATATGCACTTATAGGACAGGAAACATCTGACTTTTCCTTTCACAGATTCTCCCTCCTCAGCTGGAATACAGATTCAGATTGATCATTTTCAACTTTTCTTCCTTAGCTTATCAGTTTAGGTCACAGGTGTCAAACTCCAGTCCCAGAGTGTTGGTGTCCTAGATGTGTCTCTGCTTCAACACACCTGAGGCAAATAATGAGGTCATTAGGCAAACCCTGAGAACTCAACAGCGTACTCAGCAGGTAAGTCAGCCATTTCATTCAGTTGTGTTTGCAGGGACACATCTAAAAGTCCTTGAGGACTCGACCTTAACACCCCTATTTTTAAGGTTGAGATGAATTGTTGTGTCTTTGTAGGTTTGATGTTTTGCTGATGGCTGTGTAAAACCTTTGAGAGCCAACAGTCGTGTTTACAAAGTAGTAAATTTTAAAGCCAGTTGCTTTCACTGGACTTAATTTATGAGTGTCAGAGCAAAGGGGGGTAAATATAAATGTGCACTTCACTTTTCAGATTTCAATTTGTGATTTATCATAATTTACTTCAGAAGAAAATGCTACCTAGTGTTGGTTTAAAATAAAACTGACATAATTTTAAGTTTAACAGATTATATTATGGGATAAGAAAACTTTAATGAAGGCCAATAACTTTTAAAAGAAGCAGATGTAAATGTGCCCTGAAAGGCACAGTGACATGTTTCCCAGCACTCTGCATTTCTCTCATGTTCTACAAAGTTCAGCAAAATTACACAGAAAACACATTTCAGCTCTTTGCCTTGTAGAAGTGGAACAAATAAAGGAACATTGCCACACAGATGAAATATTGTCATATATTGAATAAACTATACAAGTCAGAGCCATATTTCTGTGGAATATGCAGTAACTATCATGTGCTGATGGCTTTTCTTCCCTGCTTTTACCATTTGTGACAAATTCAGAGTGTAAAAACAAATTTTGTGGACTGAAAAAACATAACCTCTGTGTGCATTTGAAAACCTGAGTGGATATTCATACAAAAGCGCACATTCATGCAGCTTTTCTCTCGCTCAGACTCAAATTTATATCCTTCAGTGTTTTGCCTTGATACACAATGAAATGACACTGACATTTCCCTCCAAATATTTTACACAAACGTGTCCACGGAACAGTGCAAACAAAAGCAGAGCGTCCTGGAAGCCCTTTCTTGAGGCTGAGCCAACATGACGCTCTCTCATTTCTCTTTAAAAAACGCACAATTTAAATGTTGATTCTGCAGCTCCTCAGAAAACATCTCAGTTCTCCGTTCTGGCTGGTCCCATTTATTGGATGTCCTCGAGATAAATGCAAAGAGACCAGCTTTGTTGCCTCGTGTTTTATCTTCGACAAATTCTTCCAAATGTTGAGAGCTGTTTATTAAAGTGACAATGATCAATAATGACTGATGTTGTAATTATAGGCCATTGCAGTGCAGTTTGACATTGCATTTTAAGTAGGGTGAGGAAGAAAAAGCAAAAAGCAGCTCCATCAAGAGCTCGTTCGTCTCCTGCAGCATTTCTTTCTCTAATTAATCTTCATTTTGAGGACAGATCCGTCTCGCTAATGCACTTTTATCATTGCTCACTGTTATGCTGTATTCTGCTAAAAAAAATAGCCAGCTGCTGAACCTGAAGCCAGTGCTTTGTGTTTGTTTGGAAGTTGGTGGAAAAGTGAATAATGTATGTTGCTGTGTTCTAATTTCTCAGCCCTGATTCCTTCCCCGTTTTCCTGGTATTTCTGTTTGTTTTGTTTTCCTTCACAGTATCGACTTTTCTGTCCGCTAGTACATCTGCTGTTGCCATCAAGGGCAGGCACTGCTTGCCTGATTTAAGAGGGAAATGTGCTGCTAAATGCTGCAAAGGAAGTCATATGACCACAGGGTGAGGTGAAAGGAGCATAAGGGTAGACATGTATGCAAACAACCTTACTAGTTACAATATTTAAAAGTATTCCAAAGTTATCAACTTCTAGATCTAAATCTATTCCAAATCTAACAAGTGGACTAAGAATACTACAGGTCCAAAATTCAGTTTAGAGGCATCATATTTTATTTAAGAATAATGAAAAACATCCAAACATCTCTTGCATCAAGTCAAAGAGTATTTACACATATTTGGATTTATGGGAGCATTAGAGTATGCGCCATCGGTTATGTGCCCATCTGTGCTTTCCACATTAACACCAAACATCACATTCAAGCTTTGGAGGCTTTTGTTTGAAAACAGATGTCTGAAAAATGTTTAGCTGCTCAAATCTTAGATAAATGAGCAAGAAAACATGTTTTACTCCGAAGCACCAAATATTACCAGTGCTATAATATTTACAAACTATTATCATAAAAAAATGGCAATGCAAAGCAATAAAAATCATGCTCCCACTCCAAAATTTTAATTTTGTTTTGCTTGCAAATTGTTACATTGCAGTAAACAACGTGTTATGAAAAATGTATCTCTTTTTATTTGCACATCACAACTTTTCATGAGATCAGTGCTGTTAGAGGACAAAATTACAGCAGAAGGAAGAAAGTTAAAGGCCAGAAAAACCCTTAATGGAAGATCGGAAAGCTACAAAACTGGAGCAAGACAAGGCAAAGTTTAGATAACACGCAGTTAACTGGAAAGTAGTGAGCATGATCTAAACTAAAGAATATGATGGTGATATTACTTCCCAGTATGAATGAATGTCAGCTGTGCTGCTTACCAATGAATGGCAGGTGTGGGCAGATGAAACTGTAACACTCAAGAAAACCTTAGGAAACGGAATAGGAAGGCAAAATAATCCAAAGACTAAAAAAAAACACAAAACAGTCTGACAGCTCCAATTTGCATTACAGAAATAATCCCTGTAATTAGCTGGTCAAACTGTTTCTATCACTTTATCCTAACTTTATCCTATTCTAACTTTTTAGAAACACTTTATCCTATTCTAAGTCTTATTCAAGACATGCTTTGTGTAGAGAGGAACAAAATCAATGGTCAGTGTGGAGCTTAGCAAGTGTAACAGTGTTTAGGTTGTAGAATCCCACTTGCTTTTTACTGTATGTATTAGTGCAATGGGGAAATAGCGCCCCCTCTCTGTGTGGCTGGTTATATGAACTCAGTGTCAGTCTGTGAAAGCTGCACGAGAGGTGAGTTGGATTCTTCAGCACACAGTAGAAAAGTGTTAGCAACACATAAAATATCTTTTTTTATTAACTTAGACAAATAGTGTGTAATGACTACTTACTAGATGTGTGCCTGGCATCAATTTTGTACCTTTAGTTTTGTAAATATTATAAAACATGTCATGCGCTAAGTTAAAGCTAACATAACGCTCTGTTGTAGTGAGCTGAGTGAAGCTGAGTCGTTGCACCTATTCGAACCCCGATATGTTTTCATTCAGGAAATAAACTGCCTGATCACCCAGAAACTCCTTGTCTTCATTAAAAACTACACAACGCAGTCGAGGGGTTACTTGGGCCGGCCTGGTACAGTGGAGTGAAGCAGAACCAGGTTACACAAGGTTTATATAGCTCCACGGTCAAAGTTGAAATTTGTTGAAGTTTGACCACAGAATGTTGTGATGCTCACAAGCCACACACTCCTCTCTGAACCGCAGTCTGTCATCTTGGTTTTCTTTCCTTTGGGTCTCGATCTCAGTAACACAATGACAGTTTTTTTTTTTCTGGTTTTATTAAACAAATCCGTCATCACAGCTAATAACACTGCATTGTTGCACATAAGACATTGGCATTATCTACTTGTTATTTTAAGAACTACGCCTCTTTTGCATTTCACTACATGAAACCCCACTGTGGAATACGTGGTTCATTGCCAACCCCCACATTTAGCTCAGAGCACGCCGCTTCTGCTCTGAAAAGTACATTAGCATGCAGTTGTGGGTTTCACTGACCGTCAGATACCAGCAGCATGAAGAAAACTGCAGTCCAGCTGATTAATAGCACAGACCTTATTGACATGGAGCCCTTTGTATAAACATACTTCTATGAAAAACATATTTTGATTCTTCTCATTAAGAATGAGCAAAGGTACGTTAATGACGCCTGCTTTGTATAAAGAGGGGGTCCTGCTATTGTGTGTTCTGGTTATCTGTCATGGTTTACTTAGAGACTTAATGGAACTGAGCTGCCATTAATTTTTCCCAGTCTTTCCATGCTGCTGTAATTAAAGATGTCTGCTGAGAATATCTGTCCCGGATAGAGGAAACTCACATCTACTAATGCACCGCCTGATTGTTGAGCTGGGAGAGCGAGGGCAGCAGTTTCCATCCCAGTAACGAGAGATAACCAGGCAGGGTGCTCCCCTGTTGGAGCCCTGAAGAAAGGCCTGCACTGACTTCATGTCAGTCTGTCACTATTTGATGGGATTTAAACCCAAACATCAGCGGAAGCATGCCTAAATCCAGGAAAATACATGGCTATGTTGGGTCTTCCTTCTCTGCTTCTCAGTCAGAAAAAAAATGGACTAACCCTTTTGGGTTCAGGTTCAATCTTTGTCTCCAGTGAAAGGATTCAAGCATCCCTGTCTTGTGTACAGATATTCTTTTTCTCTGCTCTGTTGTCCTCATTCACCCAAACAGCTTATCACAAGTAATACTAAAATGTGGAAAAAATGTAGAAAGAACATAATTTATTGCTTTATACTTTTCTTAACTATCAACAGAAAAATCCTGAGTGTCATTGAAACTGTTCTAATAGTTGCTCATCAACTTTTCATCAGTTTCTACTGGTTTTTTGTAATTTAACTGTGCTAATGATCTAATGGTTTGTGGTTCTGGTTGGACCCACAGTGCAGATAAGGCAGAGACAGCTGATAGATGATGAAGGTTTTGATAAAGAATTTTACATGAACTTACAAAAAAAAGAAAGGAATGAAACGCATCAAGTCATGGAATAAAAGCCACAGGAACAAGTAATGGAAGAAACCAGTGAGGAGTGAGTGGAAAAGAGCAGGTTAAATACTGGGATCTTGATTACTTGAACAATGGACCGGGACTTTTTCCAAACAGGCAGGGAATAAGTCCTGCCTGTTTGGGAATAAGTGCAGCTGTGAGGAGAGAGCAGAAGGCAGGCTGAGAAAGAAGTGGCAAGGAGGAGCAAGCAAACTGGAGAACAGGCAGAATGTAAATCTAAAAGGAGTAAAGAATAAGTAAACACAAGAACTAAACAGTAAACATGATATGACTAAAATAACTAAAAGCAGACAGATCTAAAGTGAGACAGAAACAGAGGAGGATTTAATCAAAAGAAGAGGAAACTAAGAATAACAGAAGGTAAAACACAGAAAACCCATGTAGGAAAAAAACCTCAAACAACCCAAGATACAGACAATTAGATTCAAATCAGAATTATTCTGACTGGAGCACTCCAAAATGTTACTGACTTGCAGTCAGATTAAACATGCTATGTATTCAAATGGTAGACTCTGTGAGTTCACTAAGTCGGTTCTAAGTTACGCCTCAGAACAAGCAGCAGTGGGTCTATTAACCCAGCCGGGTTGGTAATCCTCGTCGGGTTTCCTCAGCACAAATTATCTACTGTTAGAACCACGCAGACGGAATCTGAGCTCCTCCAAAAATAACTCGTATCTACAAAAGCCGATATCTTTCTGTACATGTTCTGTTGCACATTTAATCCTGGCTGTCTTACTGTAGCTATGGGGGGAAACCATTAGCCCACTCTGCCTCTGCAGCTGCACTCACTGCTTGAAGCTGTCAGAGAGCTAAGGTCTATCGGCTGATTCATCCTTGGCTGCTTCAGTTCTGCTTGTACAAGTGCTCTTAGTTACAAATCCTGTGTTTTAAAAACTTTTTCATAAACTTGCAGGAGGGAGGATCTACATTTTGCTGACAAGATACAGATGCATGAATACCTGCCATGCAGTTCACATCAGATGTTGCAGCTGTTAATTAATTAGACAAAAAGTTAGCACATAACAGCACTGGCAAATGTATCAATACCAGCTTTAATGACAAGGACATGAGCTTATTGGCTAGAAAACCAAGGGTATTTTTATTCTTCAGAGAATCTCTGGAATTTATTCAAGAAGTTAAGATGCCAAAACTAACATAGCAGATGAGCTAAGGATCACTGCTGCAGTGGATTCACACTTACTGGTGAGTTTTTCTGTGGAAGGTAATTCCAAATTATTCAGAGAAATAACATTTGAAAGAAAGTTCAGGTTGGGAAGCTGGCATGCTTTCATACATACTACTTTACATGTTATTGGCTGGCATTTTGAAAGCAATCCATCCAGGAGTGCCATCTAGTTGTGTTGGTGCTGATAAAGAAAACTGTATGAATTAGCTTCTGCATAATAATGTATATTAATGTATTTTTGATGGTTGAACTATTAAGTTATAAAAGTAAACCCTTTTTTTTCTTTTGCAAAAAAGCAAATCATGTACAGCACGTTTAACTAAATAATGCTTTTTTAAAATAATCTTGTGTGATAATCTAAGAAAATGACTTAAGTTTTTATGAACTGTAAGACACAATTATGAATATTAATAGAAACAGGCTTTTACAGTATATCACTCTGTCTGTAAGGAATTTATGAGTTTCATAAATTAAGATGAATTATATTTTTTATTTATTGAGTTGTAACCTGTAGTTAATCATATTAATGATCAATGCATATTGATTTTTTTAGCTATTATTTTAATGTTTGCCTTTAAAAAGGAAGCAGTATAATATATGAAAAAGTTGAAGGAATTGAAGCTGTGATCTTAGATAAGTAGAAGTTTCTGGTCTTTAACAATGACTTCCCAATTCTCTGCAAGGCTCTGACAAGAAAAATGTCCTCCATAAATCATCTCTTTGGAAATATAGCATTGATCGCGCAGGAAGGCTTTCTGATGGTCTTCAGTTGTTACTGATCAATGCCAACAGGGACCTTTGACCTCTGGTGCTTCATCAAAACTCCACATGCACCGCCTCCCTGGGATCGAAGCGTGCGTTGGTGTATTGATCTCCAGAGAGGTTTCGCTCCAAAGCCTTATCCCAGTCACATCGCCCTCACACATTTACAAGTTTTCATCTGTAAAAGAACTTTTAAATTACCATTCATGATCCCTGGCTGTCGAGGTTGTCACAGCTCCACCTCTTCAGCAGCAACAGATGAACTCTGTTGCTGTCATATTATAATGAAGCCACAGATTTTTCCACGGTGCACCTTTTAGTTTGTCTGCTGTTGTTGGCAGCAAAGAAAATGCTCTCCCTGCAATTAGGCTCAGCAGCAAGAGACATTTTCCCGCCTGTATCTTGCCAATTATCTCACATTGGGCGCAAAATGTGCATTTGTATGTATGTGTGTATGAGCTTCTGTCAGTGGTCCTGCTCTGCTGCTGAGCTTCATATCAGTCATTAGGAACAAAAACATTGATTGAATGGAAATTGCATTTCAGTCATTACTTGACTGTACTGAGACCTTTTGGCTCTGTTAACTAATCAGCGAATTGCTCATTTAAATTTCAGATGACGGCGTCTCAGTGTGCTTTTACAGTGAGAGAGCAGACCTGAGGCTGAGAGAGGTTTCATTCTTTTTAAGTGACACAAGCACAGAAGTCAGGTCTCTACATGTTTAAATGAACACATTCTAAAAGTTGATATGCACATTTGAGATTAGGCAATTATTTCCCTTTATTTGACAGTGTTTGTGTGTTGTTGCCGCTGCATGTCAGGTTTTTGTTGCAGGCTTTTTCATTAGTCTTGCTTTCGTATTTGATTTTTTTGTTCCATGTGTTCTGCCTTTCCATTTCAGCCATATCACATATAGAGCCTGGCTGATTACCATACTAAGCGAGCTAAAAGTAATAGTTATTAAGCGTAATGGTCTTGGATGTATGCTCTTCACTCCTCTGCTCATTTTTTTATGCCTAAAATATAGGAAAATTCAATAACAAAAAAAATTAAACATTAGAAAATGCCTTAACATAAAGTATATAAACTGTTCATAAAATAAACATATCCCCTGTCTGGTTTTTTTATTAACTAAAACTTAAGGTAATTAGCTTATGATTTATACTATCTCTGATATGACTGATCTCAAATTAAAGGCCAAAATAACTACTAGACCTTGAAATTATATGCAAACAATTAATAGACGATGAAGCAAGTTAATGAAAATCCAAATGCTGACAAAATCTTGAATGAAGTCAAGACAGATTTCATTCAAAACACCAAAAATATCCTCATCTGCCAATTCGTATGAGCCAAAAGTACTGCAACACAATTAACCCAACAAACAAATCCCACCATACCTTGAATATATTTTGTATATTTTTTACATGGCCCTGTAGCTCCCTTAGCAACCTTCCCTGCTGCTGGATTCCTTCAATCTGAACATAAAGCTGCATATGAACAAGATCACAACTAGCTTTAGGCCATGCAATTCCCTGTTAGGCTTATATTTCCTCCTCCTCTGCAGCAGGAGGCTTTGTGAAGCTACATATTCTTCAGATTGTCCAGTTGCACCTCTAAACGTAGAAACTGATTCTCTCCCGCTAAAGGCAGAGTGGACATCACATGATGATGAGCACTCAACCCTGTGTGGGTTCAGTTTGATTGGCACCAGCCCGGTCTCTGGAAAACCAGTCAAACTCCAGGAAATCATGTCAGAAGAAGGACGAATTTTCAGAAAACCTGGTTAATGGCAGTTTCCTCTTCTATGTTAAGATCTGACCATTCAACTCACAGCGTGTTTCTAGATGTGTTTCCAATTAATCTTGAAAGGAGAGAACGCACAAAAAGAGTCGTTCTCCTTCTTCATGAATGCTTCTTTGAACGTGCACATTCCTGAAAAACCTGGTGTTATAGCGGCTTGCTGTGTGCAGGTCTCTTGGAAGCAGCTGTTGGTCTGAGGAAGAGATGAGCTAATTGCCACATTGCTATTCAGTTCTTCTTCTACTGATAATGGCATTTGCAACAGTCTGGCAGCAGCTCAGGCGCATTCCTGCTCCCAACCAGTCAGCTGCAGACACAGAACTTATTCTACTGTTCAATTAACTCCATAAATTTGTTGTGCTCTTTTCCATCCGAATGTATTACAGCGTTGCCTAATACTGTATTTGTGCTGCTTGGTGCAGAGCTTTGACTTAATGCAGTGGTCTGCTTCTGTTCTTAAACATTAAGAAAAATAAGAACATTAACAAAAACACTTTGAGACCTTCCCCCACTAATAATGCATCCTCTACTTCACTTCTACATAAAAATGACTTATAGTTACCAGAGGAACAACAATAGAAGTCGCTGGACTATTTTTAAATGTCATTTTACTCAGGCTTTCACACTTATTTATTTTGAACATTTATCTGTTCATGCTAAAGCATTATGTGACTTTAAATCAACTAAATGATTTTGTTTTCTTTTTGAATCAGAAAACTTTTCATACTCATTTGTGCATTTCATAGACAATAGATGGCAAGAGGAAAAAAACAACTGTCCCTCCCATGTTATCAAAAACAATATTCTGCATTGCTTTGTAGTCCAAACTCGTTCGCAGAAGAGCTCAACATTTTTGCTATAACATTATTACTGAAATACCATCAGCTTCACTGACTCACCTGGACCCACAAGTCACTATTTTACATTTTCCAGGATTTCCATCCTGCTTTGAATGTGCACTTTTCTGTCCAAGCTTCAACGTACCACAAACACATGCAGACAAAGCTGCAGCCCCAACACATGCTCACACAGTCAACATGACAGGATTGTTGGTGTTTGTCTTGTTGGGGAGGCAAAATTAGAAGAGATAAGGAGCAGGAATCCTCCTGTTTGGATATGTCTGTATCACAGCAGCCTGACAGCAGTCATACTATCCAAGCAGAATCACCTTGCACCTGAAAAAATAAAATAAAATCCTGTAGCAACTCCTCACTACAACCTCTAAGAGTTGAAAATGATCTCTCTTTTTTGTGCATGGCAAAGAAACATTCAAGGCTTTTCAAAATCACTCTGTATAAATGTATTTTGTTGATCTAATTATGATGTTTTCTTGCACTGCTGTAGTTGATCTTGGTCGAGTTTTGTTGCTGAGTGTAAACATCAACAATTATGTTGAATTAAGTTTACAAGTTTCAAAAGCTTTCCACTATGGCTCTTTTGTACCTGAGCACAGCTGTTGGAGAGATTACTTTCCTTTTGAAATGGTGCAGGCCAGGAGGGCGAAAAGGGAACTAAAGGATAAAAATATTCTGTTATTTCTTTTGCAGTTAGAGTACAGTACCTTTAGAGCTGCAAAATTGATATGGTTTTTCTGTCAGAAATGAAA
Source organism: Alfaro cultratus (assembly GCA_903066825.1). Lineage (NCBI taxonomy): Eukaryota > Metazoa > Chordata > Actinopteri > Cyprinodontiformes > Poeciliidae > Alfaro > Alfaro cultratus. The sequence goes on along the minus strand of CAEFZX010003913.1, from coordinate 92,918 downwards.
ACTGTAGTCAGTCAGGTCAGAGCTGTGTTTACACAGAGGCTGTTTCCCACCAGTGATCCCAGAGGAGAACAGACACATAACCTGACCTACAAAGTTTTGTGTCATATGGCTCAAACTCACCATAACACCATCAAATGTCCACAATAACATTTTTATACCTGTTGCTGACCGATAAACATCCATAAATAATCTTGCCACAGTTATCAAATTTGTGTACACCTGATTATAACAGCCATCTTAGGATTTCTAACCAGAAGTAAACAAATCTAATGCTATCACTTTGCTTTGAATATGAAAGGTCATAAGAAAATGCAAAAAGGAGAAAAATCCGCCTTTTGGTTGGTTCCAGCAGCAATATTTCAGCCTCTAGGTGACTGCTGTCATCTTTTTCTTTCTAACTTCTTCCAGACTCGTTGGGTTTGTTTGGTACAAGTCTTGAAAAAGGTGAAATCTTTCTTCTGTATGACTTGATCTGGAATTTATTGTTGCAAAGATATAAAAATCCATAATTCAATCCATAAATGTGATTTTTTTTAAGCATCCCTTGGCTTTGTTTTTCACACAGGCTGTGCAGTAAAACTAGGCTGGGAATGAATTTGCCCTTTGATGGCACCATAAGAGTCCTACCAGCAAATACACAAATGAAACCAAACACTTTTACCTCATCAGCTCCACTTTTGATGTGATGCATGCATATACCTTATTTTGCTTTACTTTAGCCATATCGATGCCTCAAGAAGGGAATCAGTTTGCATACTCTGCTTTGATGCTCTCATGCTTTAATAAGAGATACTTGTGGCCACTTTGCTTGAACCACCATTTGCAACAAAAGACAAAAAGACAGCCTTTGTTACAAAGAAATGAACCAGAATTTCTGGAGTGATAATCTGTGTGGTAGATGTGGAGAAAATATTTATGTATTTCTGTGGACCAAATGAGCTTGACCACAGATTCATGTATAAAAAGAAATAGACTTGGTGTTAATTTATATGTTTGTTGCTTTTTTTTTTTTCTTTTCCTCTTCCTGGCTTTTGTTGTTATTGTAATTCAGTATGTGTTTCAGTTCACATCAGTGAAGAGCTCTATGATTTGATTTATCTGCATCTCTTAAATTTTCCACGGCATACTGAGTATTTTTTAAAAATGCTGCTGCTTTTCTTTGTTTATATGAAGAATGATAGACTGAAAAAAATAGTTTAATGCTTATGCGCATCTCTGTCTCTTCCAACAATGTCTTAGTAGGAATATGATTTTATTTTCTCAGCTGAGATATGGAATTTTAAACTTTCATGGGAAATGTATAACTTTTTCAGTGTCAATTTCTCATTCAGGAGAAAAAGACATTTCTCAGCAGTGTGAGCATTGACAGGCTGAAAAGCTGTCACCGGCGCTCTTCCTGCAGGCTTACACTCTACTGTTTGGAGTCAACAGGGACAATGAATTCTGGAGAGAGCAGGTAACGCTGTTTGGGTGAATACAGACAAGACGGCGGCTCCCTTGTCTTTCCGAGAGGCAGCGGAGCGTCCACTTCTATCTCACACACTGGCAAGCTTCCATCCAGCTATCTCATACCTTTCATTTTAGGGTTTATGAACTCTGATGCATGCAAGAGCGAGCACATGCACAGGGGAAATGGGAAAGTGAAAACACCCATTGCTATTGGTACGGCAACTGCTTTCAATTTAGGCGATTTCATGCTTTTAGGGGCGAAAAAGTAGATGGCTGCATCTAAACTAATAAAGGAAGGAATCTGTCATTTCAAAGAGGAATGCTGTTTTCATACCTCTGCATAGCTGGAGTTGCTCTGCAGAAACAGATTTCACTTTGTGGATGTCACAGAGATTGAGGTAATAAAAAAAAAAACTCAGTGCTTTATTTCTATAAGAACTCTCTTTCAATTGAATGGTTAAACTGAAAAGCTCAATGATTTAAGTATAAAAAGTAGAAGAATTATGGATTTGTAAAAGTCTGATTTTATTTAGTTGGATCTTTCTTAAGACTTATCTGTAAATTAAATGCAATCAAGCAGCATTTTCCCATCCAAATGTAATGGGCCACAAATGTCAATGTGATTTTCTACATTTAGAAAAAAGAAATCTTGCAAACAAGCACACTCTGTCTCATACAGTCCAAGTCAGAGGATGCTGGTTGGAAACTTTTTGCAGAACCTGTCACTATAAACCTTCAAACTTACTGAGTCCTCCAGATTAGCTCAAGAGCTTCATAGAATGGGTTTCCATTGGCTGAGGAACAACTCCAAGTGCAATGCTTCAGCATATCTAGAGACTGTGAGCAATTTCATGCTCCCACCTTTGTGGGAACAGATGGTCTTCCTGTTCCTGGATGAATGTTGAATCCACAAAGCAAAATTCTTTAAGATGTGGAGGAGCATCTTTGGTGTAAGGCAACTTGACTGGTCTACACAGAGACCTAATCTTAACCAAACAGAACACACTGGGATGAATTAGAACCATAAATGTCAGATGAGGCTTTCCTGGTCCAACATCAGTGCCTGACCTTACAAATACAATCTTGAAGAATTGGTAAATTTTGATAAACATTCCTAAACCTTTTTGAAAACCTTTTCAGAGGAGCTGAAGCTGTTATAGCTCCAAAGGATAAATCAGGATCCTATCCCATTACCAGTTACCTATTCATGGTTCAGTTTTCATGGATTCACCTGTTTGCAAATTATTTTGTGTAATTTGCCTATTTGTACATAGGACATATCAAAATGTTCGAAAGAAAACGCAGCTGAGAAAACTTGTATATTTAGGCTCAGTTCTACTTGACATGTTGATTGGCTGTACGCCCAAAGAGTGAAGATAAGGAACGGGTTAGCTTCTGCAGTGGTGCTAAGATGGTTTTCACTTTGGTTATTAATGCATATTAAATCATAATTGCTGCTTTTAGGAATTTGAAAAGGAAGTTCTAAGCATTTTTAAAGGATGTATTCAGTATTTATACAGGAGGTTCCACTGTAAACTCTGTGGATAAAATTGAGATATAACTCAAGTTAATATGTGTGTGAAGAAAACAAGCTGCCTCTGGCAAAAGAGTATTTTAATATGTTTAATGTACATTAATCAGTATTATTGGTATATTGAATTTTTTTTTTATACCCCCAGAGTGTTATTTCTATTTCTTTTAGGAGCATCCAAACCTCAATTACAATAATCTCGCTAGGATCACTGCAGCGAGAGAAGCCAAGTTCTCAAATCAAATAACAGAAGAGCTTGGACTAAAGCCCTAAATTAGATGCCACTACATAATAAAATAAGGCACAAGTCTTTAAAACAACAGAATAGGGTTTTCCTCATTGTTCTGTTCTGGCAGTAATGGAAACATTTTTATTTATTTATTTATTTTTTTATCTAAGTGTTTACTTTTGGTTGTAAATTGTTGAGAAATAGTGTTAGAGAACATGACTTGAGCAGGTTGTATGAAAAGCCTTTGAGTGGATGAGAAATTAGATTAAACCAAAGTCAATTCAAGTTAGGGGTTTGTTGTTTCTCTGCTAGTCTATGAGGCAAGGAAATCACAAAGTCCAAGATGATGAAATCCTTTCGAAACCAATTAGGTAAACTCCAAACCTAGGCTGTTTAAGATCAAGGCGGGTTTTCTGTGCCTCTGAGTAGATGCAATTTACGAAGTTAGCACCTGACAGTGATGTTTTATGTTGTCAGACGTGAGCGCACATACACATGCACTCATATGAAAACACTCAGATGTGCAGGGATACCGATGCTTATGTGCATGCGCTCACAGATGAGCGCCCAGGCACCACATTTCAAAATCCAATTATCCCACAGCTCTGGGATCTCAGCCCTACATGCCGAATGGCTTTGAGTGTCTGCACGTCATCCGCAGTGTGAGACAGCTGACAACAAGATTATGGCCATGAGCGCTGCATTTGTGGTTCAGCCCGATGATAGCGTATTATTAGCAGACCAGCAGAGAGCGTATGTGGCCCCCTGCCATGTGATTGTGTCGCACGGACTGCGAAAGGAAAAAATATGCCAATGCTTGTCTTACAGTGCATCTGTTGAGTGATTCTTTTTGTCTGTATATTTGCAAATATATCTAAAACACAAGTGTAGAATAAAGTGGAAGGAGCATAAAATCTTGATTTAATATTTGTTGAAAATTCCAACAAAAAAACTATGGGAAAATTCACTTTTTTATATTAGATTGTTCATTCAATATTCTTGAAAAAAGTTTTTTTATTCAGTTTTTTATAAACCCCCACACACATCTTATCCAAAATGCTGCCAAGCATTTCTGGTCGTTGATGCTTTTTTCCCCCAACTTCACTCAATCTCTGAACAGTTTTCATAAAACTTTCACTCTTGCACTTCCAATAAGAACTGGATGAATATTGTGTTATCACTGTTATCATGTGGATATGACCTGAATACAAGTCCTAATTTCAATTTGGAAAACTCAAATTAACCTAAACAAGCAGCACTGATGGCATCAGCCAGAGCTTTAACTCCATGTTAACTTTTTTTCAGAGGATTCTACGTTTCAATAACGAATACAGCATCTGTGTTGTGCAGAAATAAAACTAAAAAATTTAACATTGAAAGCATAAAAGTATTCACTAAGGGATTGTTCTGCTGTGCCCTTAAAGCCCTATGATGTCTATGTGTGTGTTCTTACTGTGTGTGTTTTTCTTTCTTTTCAAGCCACTTTGTAGTTTTTTTTTATTCTCCACAGTTCATTCCACTCTCCAATTAGCTAACCGTTGTTTTATTATTCCTTTTCAAAACCTCGTTCCTAATAACGTAAAGCAGAGAACTGAATGGTGAAAAAAGTCTGTTCGTAATTCCACCAGAGCATTGCCTCTGCACCTTGCAGCTGTTGTTGCAAAACCTCTGGAGGTTCATTCAGAGGCGCTCAAAAGGCATGAAAATGACATGATGTGTACTCTGCTTTGGTGTGGAGTTATGAATGGGGGAGGTCAAGTATTCAGAGCATCATGGGAGGGAAGCAAGAAAACATGGCAGTAATTTATGCTCCATTAACCTTTTTTTCCTCTGTACATGTCAGTCAGTCATGCATATCTATTATGCTTGGAGCAAGTAACAGTTAATAATTTGTTGGGCCAAACAATCGTGTCACAACCTTTGACCTGGTAAGAATACTAAGTATTTATTCCACAAAGAACAAAACAAACTGTAGTTATAAGGCACTACCTGACGAAAGAGAAAATTTAACAAGAAAACAGAATAAGAGCATCCCTCCTGTTGGAAACAAGGGAAATAACAGCAGACTGTAAGTTTGTGATTAATTTTCCATATGACACATGAACAAAGGAGCGCAGCAGAAGCTGTCCCTGTAGTCAGATGAGCCACACTGCTGGTTTTGTGATGGATGATTAAGGATCTTTCAAGCTCTGCTTTCTGCCCAGCTCCATGTGTCAGATGTTAGACAGTTTCTTTATAATAAACAAGTTTATTTATTTATTGATACAGCCTGTGAGGATCTGTAAAACAATCTGTTGATTATAGTTTCTATTGAAGAATCTGGCAGCAAAAATCCCGCCCAGAAGAAAAGCAGGTTTTCAAGGTTGCATACAGAAGGATCCAAATGAGTTAGGTTAATCCATTTATACATTTGCTTCTTTGGAACTCAAACTTGATTCAATTTAAATTAGCATCTCACTGCATGCTGCTTACCAGTTAATCTGCAACGTGGCCTTGCGAATAAGAAGAGCACACAGCTGTTGTTTTATATTGCGAGATCCCAAAACCCTCAAAAGAAAAGATTAATAATAGACAATTGTTGCAAAATTGCAACCAAAATTAACCTGTTTGCCTATTAAACAAAAGGTTTTCATTTATCAATCTGGGATCCTCAAATAGAGAGTGTTACCCCCTTTTGGCCAAACTGTGTCATTACTAGAGGAAAAATGCTTTAGTTATCTGACCAGAGTTCACGGTGGAGCCATCACTCCTTGGTATTAATTAGTTCAGTTGGTCTTCTTTAAGCAGACGCTGATTGATGGATGGATGTTAAGATTTGAATATATAAAGGGAATAAACAACAAAAGGAGGATGCTGAAGTCCAGCCCTTTGAGTCGTATGCTGCTGCTTTTAGATGCATTCTTTCTCCAAGATGCATTAATCAAATGAAGGACTTGTTACCAGTCCTCTGCAAACCTACATGACATGTCGATGAGAAAATTCAGTCGTTTGAGTCAGGCGTGCAGGAGCAGAGATGCATAAAAAAGTTGCTCTCTTGAAGACTGGATTTGGAAATCCCTGATTTACAGCAATTTGGCAAAAAGTAACAAAATAGTAGCCAAAGGTCAACATAATAGCCTGAGAAAAGCAAAAGTATGGGGGAAAACTAAAACTGTTTTCTCTTTTTCTAGACACTGGATTCAAAATGCCAAAATGTAATAAATTATTTGGAACTTTTTTTTTTTAAAATATAAGTGTACAGTGTAAAGAAATCTGCAATCAGTAATATTTTCCAGTTGGTACAAATAATAGTTTAAGGCAGACAGAATAAGCTTGAGATTTTTTCTCGTAAGTTTGGTGAGTAAGCACAAAATCTACCTCAGTTATTTCCATTTAATAACGTCTTCAGACTATAAAATGAAAACTCTTTTCTTAGCAGATGACATGTGCATGTAATTATTGGCTGAGAGAATGAAATGAGATCATTCAAAACTTCTCTAAACTTTACTTGTAAATGACCTTCAGTCAGCAATTCTTCCTAAACTTCATCCATGCTTGTCATTCAGGATTGGCATCTGTTTCAGTGAGAAGGAGACAGACACGACAGCGACCTAAACAAGCTTTGGGGTAAACACAAGTTAAGCTGGGCCAGTGTTTATATGTAGAAAAGGTTTTTTTTTTTTGCAACGTGAGTCCATTGGGATTCCTGTGAACGGCAGGGTCAGGCTGTAAACAAGAAACGAGGGGATCTTGGGAAAACAAGCTGATGTAGTGAGGTCACATCCTTCCCCCTTTTGTCATTTAGAATGAAGAAAATGCCTCGTTTGTGAAGAGTGCTTGTATGCCAGCACTGAAATGTTTCTACTTTATATAAATGTTCAGGTAAAAAAAGTTTAAAAAGTAAAAAGAAAAACTAAATGTTTTAGAGGAGAGCATTAGGTATGTTTTGTCTGTAGTCACTCCTGGAATATAATGATTGTGCAACCTTCTAATCCTAGAGAAACCAAAAACAGAGGTCTGTGTGTCCCATTGTTTGCAAGTGATGCAAACATGAACATCAGCTTCAGATGATTCTCCCACTTTCATCTGTTCTCTAAAATGTTTGTCTTTGCTGATTGTGACATCCAGGTGTCACGTCAAACCTATGATGTCATTACTGTGTGTGTAATGAAGCCTATTCACTGGCTGATTTTTTTGGGGCTTATTATCATAAATTAAAGGTGCAGCTCTGGAAGCCTTTGCTTCTTCATTTATGCTCTGTGGACTTGCTTTCTTTTGAAAAACAGCCAGAATCATATTCTTAGACTGACTTTTTGTAGTTATTTTAACAGTCTATAATTGTTTCTCAGCTTTTGGTTGTAGATTTGTTGTGAAGCACCATGAGACTTATTTTTTATTTTTTTATCTTAAATGGTTCTAATGATGGTGCTGGAACGCATCTCTCTCTCTCACACATAATAATTGCCTGTTTATTTCAGTCGGAGGGAATTCAGTAATCATCCGCCTCGTTCAGGCAGACCACCGGGCTAAAGATAAGGGTGGACGAGGACTGAAGCATAAGTTTGCTTTGGTAGCAAATTGATTCTTTATTTTCAACTGAGTTGTTCAGGTGAAACAGATCAGGGTTATTGTCTGCCTGTTTTTAAGCAGGACTATTACGCCTCGTTTCCACTCACCAGTACGAATCGGTGCAATATTTTGTCTGCTTTCATTGTAAAACTGGCCCATACAACCAACCCGTACAGCACCATTAATGGGTCGCCTTCAGTTGTAGGTCTGCAGGTAAGGATCAGCTAGGGTAGAGCTTCAGGTGTCACACAACAGCATTGTTTGGGAAACAGAAAAATGTCACTGCCTGCAACAAGACATGCTAGTGCATCACGTTTGTTGTCACACTAGTTTGACGCAATGTTATATGTTTGAGTTTAACCAGTGAGGGTCCAACCGGTGGTGGAAAGTCTCCTGATCGTGCCACACTGTACCGACTTCTTCATCCGGACCGCTTCCTGGATGTGATGCATTCCTGCCTGAACTGCTGATGCTGTGACCTTGCTGCCAGAAACTACAACTCAGTTTTTTGCAACGTTATTATTATTATTTTCACCCAATTTCTCCAGCAGCACCAATGACTGACAACTCTTTGACCTCTAGAATCAAGAAGTCTCTTAAATAGAATATGTCCAAAACATGAAGTAGACTAAATAAAAACAAGCAGCTGTCCGACTTTATCTGATCTAAAGAAATTCCAAAACAAATGAGAAGTGAAGTCATTAACATTTATCAAGCCGTTTGCGTTAGCAAGTTATTATTAATAAATTAATCAGTTTTTTTAATTCTCATTCTTCTATAAAAACTGCATGGGGGGAAAGTCAAATTCATTGTTTAATTTTCATTGTGTCTTTTTTCTGACCTTTATACCTTTAGAACTTATTGAATAAATATGAAGGTCAAAATAAAGACATGGTGGTACCAATACAGAATGGAAAAGACATGTATATTTATTAAATGTGAGACAACAACTTTGTCAAAAGTCGGTGCTTACGTCTCATCCATCCTCAACAACATATGTTTGAACCAATTTTCGTTTCTGTTGAACTGTTGCCTCTTTGCAGGAGAAATCATATTGACGTGAGATTTCTGTTATTTTGCAATTACAAAGTTTTTAGCAATAGGCTTAACTTTTAAAAACTGCAGGTTGGCTTGTAATTGGATTTGGAGAATGATGCCCTTGTATGTGATTGTGAACGTTGGCAAATTAGGAATTGTGACAGTTCACATCCGTCTCTCTGCAGCCGTATCTCTCTCCTGCACACTCACAAGTATGTCCCCTGCGCCCCTCTGTGTGCTCATGACCACAGGGGCGTTCGGCGGGGTCCTCACGGACAGTTTGTACTTTGTGTGTGTACAGAGGCAAAAGATACTATTTTTCTCTGTGTATATCCAGGGCACATTGTCTGGACAGGGAAAATGAGAATGGATGGGATTGTAATTACTGAATGGAGATATCCACACAGTGTGAAATTAGAAAAGGCTGGGCGAAAACCTCCCACGGGCACAGCCAGTAAAGAGAGAGTAGTTGTCATGGTGATAGGTGAATTCAAACAGGGGTTTGCAAACCTTTAGGGAAAGAGGTGTGAGTGTGTAAAAGTGTGTGTGTGTGTGTGTGTGTGTGTGTGTGTGTGTGTGTGTGTGTGTGTGTGTGTGTGTGTGGTGTGCTTGGTTGAGAAGTGGTTTCTGATGGGAGATTCTTCTCGAGAACAAGGAGAGGAAAGTTGTTCCGACCTTGATGAAGACTCACACATCGAAGGTGCTTTCAGTTTGACTACATTCAGCCACATTCCGACTTTTACTTGAACGAAACAAGAAAGTGTTTCAAAATGTTAAAGATTTAAAGATTCTAAATTCTTCAGCTTATCCTTGGTTCTCACTGGCACAGCCAGCTGTGCTAACCTTTGGGGGCCCCTTCTTTTTGTGCTTCACCCTTGTTACTTGGATACAGCAAAGTCTCATTTCAGGATTACAATAGAAATATTGCTTTTATGATGAATGAATACATATACTTTATTAATTCCAGAGGAAAATTATGACTGCCATTATGAACTTCAGTCCTCACCACACATAGCAAACAGTCATACATTTCTGAATGTTGTGGTCTTAACAGTTGCAATAACTATTCTTAGTCATTTAAAAGTGACAAAATCCTTTTTTAAAATTTTTTTTTGGAATGGATCTTTGAATTTTTTGTGAAAAACATTCTCCTATTCGAAGACTGTTTTTGTAGGACTTATCTGACATTTTCAGAAGAAAAAGCAGCTTGGGATGGCACAATGCTACTTCACACACTACTGCTGCCATTTGAAAAGCAGCCAATCTGGAAACAGCACTCGTTCTCCTGCTGATTGGTCTGTACCCCTCAGAGGAGGCAGGCCGTTGATGTTCCATGGTTTCCACTGTGCATATAAATGCATATTACGGCATATTTGATGTTTGAATATTTAAAATAGGCATAAGTGTTTTTGGAGGATGTCTTATGTATTGGTGAATTTCAATAATACATAAGGGGTTGTGATCTCTAACCCCCACATATGCCGGGATACGCTGTATTTCTCATATAGGCTAATTGGAATATTTTGACTAGCGTCATCTAAATACTTGAAGTGTCAAAAGAAGTTCATGAAATTTAAATGTACACCTAGTGGAAGACAATGAAACATGATAGTTTGAAGGGATTTCAACACCAAGAAATTAAATTGTAATGAATAAACGAAACAAAGAGAAAAGAAATGGAAGTCAATAGCACAGCAAATGCAAAAGAGACACAAATATCATGATTTAACTTGAAAGGCATATGAAAACCTAAGAGAAAAACATCCAAAACACACAAACTGGCCAAATTTTGTAACATTTTGCATCAAATAAGAAAAAAAGAAAACCTAATTTTAAAAGAATGTCGAGGTACACCAAAGGGTTAAGGACACAACAGCTTCCTGTTGCCAAACAAAGTCCAAATAACTGCCTGAAGGATCTACTGTTTCCAAAATATTACATAATTGTTTAAAAGAAAACTTCTATGTTCAACTTGTCCTCCATTCTGAAAGCTCTTTTATTTATTAACAACCTGGGCATTCATTCAGTCAGCATTTATTAAAAACTAACATTCATTTACTAAATATTGGTGTTAAATTGTAAAGTTAAGCTGGATGTATGAAGATCCCTTTGACCATTTGTGATTCATGTTGTTTACAGTCAAACATGACGCAGCTGGCCTCTGTTGTCGGTTGACATTCAACAGAAATGAATGCTGTTGGTCTGGAGGACTGTCATTGAGGTCAGTTTGTTGCCTCAGAACATAATGCACATAAACAGGAATCACAACAAGTGAAATGACACATTTATACTGAGCATGTTAACTCTCTACTGCACCGACTCTTCAAGCAATTCACATCATTATTGTTCAAGCACTTTTCTCATTAGCAAAGCATGATTTCCTGAAAGTTTGACTCAATATGGATGTGTCAGGACTGTGGGAGGAAGTGGAATGTGGCGTATGCTGACAATTCCCATACAGGAAGGAACAAACATGCTAAGAGGCTTTTAGCTTATTTTTATAATTTAACCTTTAACACTTACCAGCATAATTTATTCTGTGTACCACTAGAGGGAGTGTTATAACCATAACTTTAAAAATAGCCAGTAAGTTAATTTGCCACTGTAAATTGACCAAAGCATTTATGGATAACTTACTAACGGACTGGTAACCTGTCCAGGTTCTTATTAAATTGTATTGCCTCTCATCGTTTTTGCTTCATCTTCTCCGTTAAGCGACAGGATTCTTCAGAGTTAGTCAGAGCATTTCTGAAAATGCTTCTGCTCACCTGTTTGCTATCTGTCACCTCCTTCAGTCTGTCCCAGAAGGAAAACACAAGCTAACGCCACATTTACTCCCAAACTTTGACTATCATACTTTGTCTGTCCCCACAGCTGCAATTCACTTTGTTTCAATAAACCATTCTATCTTTGCGAACTTGTGTGCTTCTGTGCTAAACTGATTTGAATCTTGACAGCGTGTAAGTTAATAAGTTAATAAGTTCTCTGCTAACAATTGAGCAAAGGGGTTTGCTTGTTGTAGCTAATAAAGCAGCCACATTTGAGAAAGGAACTTTGTTGCGAATGTTGAAGAATCGGTACAAAATGAGGCCCAGCCTTTAATAAACAATTTATTAGTATTATTAATTTGTATTAACAATACTAACTATTATTAATACAAATAATTAGTATTGTTATTTATTTTAAGGGACTTGTTTCTATAAATCTTCCCAGCCTACAGTACTAAAGTACAGATGAAATGTAATTTTATTATTTGCCTTCAAGCAGGCGAGAAAATGTGATGTCTGAATGATATATATATTTTTAATTTAATCAACATTACTGCTGGTATCAACTTCATAAATGTGCAAATTTAAAATGCACCAGAAACTGAACCAGCACATTGAGTTTCTGGTTCTCTTTGTTCTGAAGATCTAAATTCATCAGTCAAGACTGAGAAGTAAAGGATGAAGCATTTTAGGTCGTTGCCCCGAGGCGAAGGAACAACCTGCCCCCACAGTTACGTTTGGTTGAATCATTCAAATCTTTTAAAATACTTTTAAGACATATCTGTTTAGCCAGACATTTGCCTCAGGTATATACTGGCATTATATCTTTTTCTTTTGTCTAAGAAGATTTTTTGCCCCTGTGTATTTGATTTCTTGTCCAGTGTAAATGTATTCATTCATCCTTGGCTGTCAAGGAGGTGATAAAGCTTTTATTTTTTAACTTTCTTTGAGTTTCAATGTGAAATTTTAATTGTACTTTTTTTTGCCGTTTATTCTGAAAGCTTCACAAGATTTCAACTAATATGCAAAGAAGGGACACATAAACAATTACATCTGCAAAAAACTGCCATATAAAATGCAACCAGTGAAAGCCTCCAAACCAATATGTACTGAAATTTCTCAAAATACGAGTATTTAAAAGAAGTAAACTTATTCTTTAAAAAAAATGCAAATAACAGTAGACTAAACAGCTTAAGCTCATATTGCTCTGACAGACTAACAATTATTTCCCCATTGTACAATTTTTTTTTATAACATTCACATTTTAAACTTTATTTGCTCTTGTCCCTTTAAGGTTTCCTCCTCCCAGATGGTTCCTGATTATCCAACGGATCGATCAAATTTTTTTAATTTATGACAGTTTCTTGCTGCAAACTTCAAAATGATCTGCTAATTCACTATAAAAGTCTCTTACAACACCACAAGCTGTCATCTGTGATGACCAAAGCGTTACAGTTCAACATGAGAAGGGACAAATGTCACTGTTTAGCGTTCTGTGTGTTATACTGGGGGCCTCGAGTGTGAGATGAAATGAACACTTTGGCGCTGAGCCACCTTCCACACCATGGAAGTACTGCATTATGTGAGTTGAACCAGGAGACAAGAAGGAGTAGATTTCTCTGCCAGAGTTCAAAGTGCGCAGTGGAAAGATAATGGCCTCCTTTTATCAGTCCACCATAGTAATGAGCTTGTTCATCACCTAGAGGGAGGGAGAGAAAAGGGGTATGGACAAAGGAGATTTAGGGGAGGGGGCCCATGAGAAACGGCCATCCATCAGGCGCCATAATCATAGCCTGGCCAGAGCAACAGCCCCCTCCCACATTGAAACCTCTTTATCAATGTCGGTACATAAACTGGCCATTCCCTAAAATATATGCAAAGAAAAGCAAGACATAAGATCATTATTACCAAGAGAAAATCTACTGATTTTATCCCAGGATGAATAGAAAATAGACAGAAAACATAGTAAAAGTAAAAAAAAAAAAAAAAAAAAAAGTAAACTATGAAAATAAAATTAGAAATGCAGCTTCTTGTAAAAGTTTTTCAAATTACAACCACAAACTTCAATTTATCCTGCTGGGATTTAAGTGAATAACACAACTTGTGGAGAGCATATGAGAATCTGGAAAGTGTGGCAAACATTTTTATTTAGGGCCCCTGAGTGTAACTTTTAAATCCACTGTTCACTACAGTGACAGCTGCAAGTGTCACTGAATATCTCTACCAGCTATGCAAATTAGCTCAACTTCAATCAGATTGGATTGTAAAACATCTTGCAGAGCTACTGAAAGTCTCAATCCTCCCCAACCTTTAACAGATTTTGTACCAGGATTACCTTGTATTAAGTTTGATCCATCTTCCCATCAGCTCTGGCCAGCTTCCCTGTTCCTGCTTAAGAAAATTACCTTCACAGCATGATGCTACCACCATAAGGCATCACAGTGGGAATGGCACATAGAGGGTTATATGCTGTGATACTTTTCACTAAACATCTGGATATAAGACACAAACAGCTGGTTTGGTCTAAGCTGAGCCAATACCGTCTTCTTCATGTTACTTGTGTCCTCTTTGTGACTTCTGGAAAACTTTAAATAGGACTGCTCATGATGTTTTCCACTTGTCACTTTATTCCCACCTGAGCTGTGGATCTCTACATCTCCTCCAGAGTTTCTATGGATTAAAAATGGATCCTTTTCCAATTAAATCACAAAATTTGACTAAATGAATGAAAGTGCAAGGGGGATGAGCTCTGTAGTTTTTCGTGACACTTAGATTACTTGTCAACATCACCTAAACCTAATGGGTATTTTACATGGGTCAAATAAGAATAGTTTCTAGCAAATCTTGTCAAACTTGATCTTCTCCCTCAAGCCATTTTAAGTGAAAGATTTTCAGATTTCTAAGAAATGGTTGGTTTCAGTGCAGCACACCTGTTTGGACATTTCTGAGGGACGTTGCAACCAGAGCGGAAGTCCAGACCACATTCCACAGTCCCCTCACATCAAGTCCACCTAAACATCAAGTCAACAATGTATTCAATTTTTAATGATGGATTTTAATGCTTTTGATAAATGTTTCAGGCTTTTTGAAGTAATTACAGATTAGTCAACTGAAAACAAAAAGTTTTCTAAATATAAAGACAACTTACCCAGTTACATTTATTCATCTCTGTTTTAGTTAGGTTGCTTTGAACATGGTCGTCACTAAACTGCATAAACTGTTGCTGGTTGTAGCATCTGCTCACCTGCCAGAGCATTCATACACAACCATCTCTGAGGTTAATGTAGTGGTCTGATTTTTTTCTCCAGTTGTGCTGAGGAAAAGGCCTTCTTAATGTCAGAGTCAGAAGAGAAAGGGTACACTGGTTTGAGATTCTGAAATTACAACAGCATCTCAAATAACTACCTGTTTCAACCAAAGTATGCAGAATGTCATTGTTCCAATGCACAATACATCAAATCTTGAGGAAAATGGGATAAAGCAGAAAAAAACCACACAAAACATTTCATTGGGCCCCCCATGAGCAAATCCTGCAAACCTGCACCAACTACATGGTAGTTTTATTCCAATACGGACCAAATCTAAGAGAAATATTTTGATACCCTCTTGAATCTGTGCCACAAACATTTAAGCAGTTGCCAAAGGAGTGGAGGAGTCCCACTGACTACTAGATATTTGCTTTGGAATTCAATGACACAGCAAGATAAGCAAAAAGTTAGCTACTGTAGCAGTACCATGCCCGCTTTTCTGACAAGCCAAAAGTAGCTTTTCCAAAAAAAAACAGTCAGGCTTTTTTTTGGAAATGTGCAAATATTCCTTGGCACCAGCTTTTCTTTAAGACACAATATTTAATGCAAATACACACAAAGTGCTACACAGATATCGCATCAAAGACAGTCTGTGCTATATAAGGTATCTGTTGGACATGGCATTCACGAAAATTCACTCACTTCAGCATATCAAAAACTTGAGCTAGCTATTTTCTGATTACTTCCACTAATAATTTTTTATCTCTTGGAGACACTTATAGAGCATAAAGTAACAGAAATTTACATCCTTCATCCCAATATACATACACTATGCAAAGTTTTCTGAAGCTTTGACACTTGTAGCAGGTATTTTTTCATCAACAGATGTTTCAGGATAGCAAACCGTGTGGCAGCAGCTTCAGCATCAGTGTTTAATACTAATTGTATTTTCTCCCAGCAAATGGCTCTCAGCATCATAAACTGTAAATACCCAAATGTGAGTGGAAGGATTATGAATCACTGGAGACCAACAAAATTCCCATTAGATTGTATCAACCGCAGAACAGCTTTCAGCTTTTTGTGGCTGAATATAAACAAAAAAAATAGCCTTCAGGTTTCCAGGTGATGGAGATATGACAGTTCACGATCCCCATGTGGGGTCACTGACCCCCACTTTTACTTCTGGTTTAATAAGCAAACCTTTTCCATCCCCAGCCTGGAGCGCTGCTGGGCATAAGAGCTCTTAGGAGGGGGAGGAGGAGTGTGCTTGTGTGCATGTATACATGTGGTGAAACCTTGCTCTGGGGAAGATCTTTCTACCCTGGCTGTGCTTGAGTGTTCTCATTCATTTCTCTAATAACCCTTAATGTCAATATGTTCTCTTTGGTGCGGTTTTTCTGAATCATCAATCAGAGAATGTGTTCAAATTGAGCTAAGCTTTATGATCAGGGTTCATATTCCACTGAGGCTGCATGTAAACTATACCACCTACCATGCAGCTTTTGTAGGAAAATGTAGAAAATGTTACCCAATTAAACCCAACAAATCCTTATCAGATTTATGCAGCAGGTGAGACATGTAACCTCGGCTCTTGGGAATTATCATATGTCTAACCCATTTAAGATCTTTTTGTTTCTATTTGAAGTGTTCAGCATCACTGATACATTTACAAAGACAATTCAGTTACATTAATTACTTGAATGGAAATAGAAGCATAATCAAAACTGAACAAGCAGTTTCTTGCTGTATTCCTATGACACATGGTGGATCTTTTAACCAAACTACAGCTTTGTACAGAAACATTTCACACCTCAAGCTGTAAGACGTCTTAACTGTTAAAGTTTGTAATCTTGTTGTCAGGATGACAACAATCTGGAGGAATGAAGGTAATCATTTTGTGTTATAACTCAATGCAACAATCCAGTTTCATTTTTCAAAACCTGTTGTATTCTCTTTGGATGTTACTGTTATTTTTCTGTCTTCTGTTCACTGTTTAGATAAATTTTGTATCTATTTTTAACTGTTTTATATGTTTTCCTAGTTTTACTCTATGGTTTTAAACATATTTAATGTTAAGGGTTGTGCTTTAAGTGTTGCTATCTGAGCCAATTACATTTACATTTAATTTATTTGTACAACTGTCCTCTGGATTCTGAGCAAGAAAGTAAAATAAAAGTATAATTTTTAAATGTTTTTTAGTAATTAGAATGTGTTTTCTTTTTGGCTTTGGCCTGAAATAAACCAATCAGACTCACGAAATCATCTTCATTAGAGGTAAAAGCAGGCTGGGTGATGCTTGACCAGGAAACCCCAAAATATCAAAGATAAAATTAATAAATTAATGTTAAATTTAAGTTTGTGTTTTTTCACCATAGTACATGACTTAGCTTAGGCCAGTCTAAGAACAAAGAAATGCTGAAATCATCCTGATTGCCTCTACATGAGAACAAAATCTGACATTCTGGTCTCATTCTTTTCGTACTCAAGGTAGCAAAGATTTGTTCTGAAAGTCTCTTCAGAGTTTTTCAGATCCTCACTCTGCAATAAACACATGATCACAAACCTCTGCTTATATGACTTTTAATAATTTCTTTCAATAACAGTAAAAACTTGCCCAAACCGACCTGGCCCTCTTTGAAAAAGTAATTGTGACTAATTGTGCTACCCTGAGCAGCAATAACAAGTCAGAAGTTTGTGATAACGGGCAATGAGTTGTTAACGCCTTCACTGAGGAATATGGCACACTTCCATTTACTTAATATTTACTAATTCAGCCACTTTAGAGGGCTTTACAGCATGACCTGCCAGTTTAAAGTCATGCTCTTCAATCTCAGTTAGATTTCAGTTCAGACTTTGACGAGGCTACTGCAAAACTTCATTTAGTCGAGTCATTCAGAGGTGGCCTTGCTATTGTGCTTTGGATCATTGTGCTGCTGCATAATCAAAGTCTGACTGGGCTTAATGCTTTGTACTGATGGCTTCACATTCTCCTGTAGGATTTTTTGAAAAAGTCACGATTCTTTCAGCTCCAGTAAGTTATCTAGGTGTTAAAAGCAGCCTCAAGCCCTCATTCTAACAGTACCACGATTAGCTGTCAGAATCTTTTTCTGAAATGCCTTGTCATGTCGGATGTAACATGATACGCCCCTTCTAATAAATAAATATATTTAAATGATAAATATAAGTTGTGCTTTTCTGTTGTTTTAGTCAGCAGTGGTTTTGGCCTTGAAACCCCCCATGGGCTCCATGGGGGCGTTTCAGCGATCAGCCTGAAGGTTGATCACTGAAATGGTTTGATAGATGTCACTGACTTGTTTTTCTACTGTTTTTATTCTTTCAGATAATTAGTTTTTTTCTGAGACATTTCAGCCATCAGAGAGGTTCTACATCTGCAGGTCAGGTAATAAAAAGACATTGGTCTGGTTTGTGAAATTAAGTTCAGCTTTCTTGAAAATGTTTAATTAAAGTGAATTCATGATTTAACAAGGGGGCAATTACTTTTTCCCTGAAGGCCAGGCTGGTTTGAATAGCTTTTCCTCTTAATAATGAATGAAATCGTCATTTCAAAACTGCTTTTTATATTTAAGCTCATTATCGTTATCTAATATGAATTCTTTCTGATTATGGGAAACATTTAATTATGACCAAAAAAATAATAATCTTTTTCACAGCCCTGTATCTCAGATCAGATCCAGGAAGATGATCCTGTGTCTCTGCACTTTCCGCCTAAAACGCTCAGCTGCTGCTTCTGTTGCCTTGCTTTGTATCCTTGTTACAGCTCATTATGGTAACAGGTCTGCAGCAGCCTTATGAGGTGGATCAGAGCAATGATATCGGTGGGTCAACTTCAACCCCCCATTTCCTGTTGGAATCTCATAGCTGATTGGATGGTGGAAATTGATCAAGTTAATTACATCTCAGAAAACTCTTATTCTGAACAAGCAGGTAGTGACAGTGAAAAGGATCAATTCACTTTTAATGACAAGAAATATTTACTCACTCCAGCATGTCGAATGCTTGGAATGTTTTTTTTTTTTTTTATTTCTTCTGCTAGTAATTGTTTTGCCTCTTGTGGGGCAGTTATAAAACGTAAAGCAGTGGTGTGTAGTTCTGTGAAGTTTACAAAGTTATCCCAACATTTTCTCAATCTCAGATCATTATAACAGCTTTGGAACAGCTTTTTCCTCAAAAGATGGAATGGAAAAATGAAGGGTTCAAGGCTTATCAGTTACTCTTCCCTTGGGAAAGAGAAAAAAAATAATAAACAAATAAACAAAAAGCACAGCCATATTTTGATTAAAGTAAAAAAAAAAAAGTCCTGAAAAAAGCAGCAGTTTGGTAACTATAGTTTACAGCATTAGCACATAGTATTGGTGTGATTGTGACATAAGGCTATCTAAGTATTTAAAGCACTAATGCTCAGGTTTGCTTTAATGAAACTGATTCATTTTCTCTGCTGCACTGACCAAATGAACACACCATGGCTGTCTCTAATTGTGCACAGTGGGAAGTGTAATACCTCTGGAGGAAGGAAATAAGGTCAATTTAAATGTGTCACAGTCATGAATTTTTAATTGATACAAATGTCTGTGTTTTGCATACTAGATAACTAAGGACAGAAAAATGTTTTGGCCACTTCCCAAATATTAAGTCGCCATCATTACTGAAATGGAGGTCATTTTATTTCACTTACACATAGTGCAAACACTTTTCTTTTCTTTTTGGGGTACTTTATCACTGGTTTTATTCTTGTGTAAATAAATAAAATATCAATAAATACATAGAGAAAAAGAAATAAAGTCTCTTGAGAGCACTTCAATTATTCAGGAGCTCTGGGGCATGGCGCACGGTGGGCTCGGCAGAGCAGTGTTTAAGCTTAGGCAGTTTATGCTTGCAATTGGAGATGAAGAGGCTATTTGTCTCTGTAGTGCGCAGAGCTCTTATCAGCGATTTGCTTGTGGCACAACTTCATTTGCATGAATTTCTTGGAGAGTTTGATGAAAATTCTGTACTCTTGGCTGTAACAGGAGGAACAGATTGTCCTCACATCGTGGATTCCTCCACACACCTCATATTCTTGTTCAGTGTTAAATTTGGGATAGAAACATCAGTGCATCATCCTGATAAATAATATATCTGGAAGAATAAACAGCCTACTGTTTTTCTTTGCTTACATGTGTCAATATTTGCAGTTGCATTTGTGAATACAGTCTTGGTACTTACAGGAAGCCCTTTTATAACCTCTTCTTTTCTTTGCCCATTATACTCATTAGAAGTTTGGCAAAGGTATTACTTTTTTGTGGAAAATACAAGGAAGACTATACTGAGTATTATACTGAAAAAAAAGATAAAACTTTGACACCCTGTGGAGCGTCAAATCACACTTTGGGTCCAATGAATTGTTACAAACTTCAAACCAGTTTTTATCCTTGAAACAACTCATTACATAAAATTCTCCCCTTGTCACCATTTACACATCTTTGTCCAATTTTATTTCATTTTCTGTCAGATTAAACAACAGAAACTAAACATTTCTTAACTCAAATTGGGTCTTTGTGGAGGAGCAACAAACATATAGCCATTGCTAAAACACATACACTTCAGAGTTTGTCAAAACTAGGGAATACAGTAAAAATAAAATAATAAAAGAATCTCCTCTGGCCAAATGAGACCAAAATTTACAGTTTTGGCCAGCATACTAAATGCATTGGGTGTTAAAAAATTGACATTGGACTTCACTCTGAACACAGCAACCCCAAAGGGACACATAGTGGTGGAAGCATCATGCTGTGGGGATGCTTTTATCCCAGGAAAGACAGGGAAGTTTTCAGCAAACTGAAATATACAGCAAGAGCTACGATGGAATCTTTGAGATCAGTTTATAGTTATGTGTTAAAATGGCCAAGTCAAAGTCCAGAGCTAAATCTAATAGAGAATCTACGGCAACTGGATGGAGTTTGAATTATTTTCCAATGTGATCTGAATGCAAATCAAGGTAACATTTAGTTTTGTTTTTCAGATAAAAATATAAAGAAAACTATGAATCATTTTCCCTTAACTGCTTAATTCCTCACTAGTTTTTGTTGATCAGTTACATATTACCAGTAAAATACCAAAAAATGTGATTAAGTTCAAGCAGAAAGAGACTTTTCTTTTGCAAGGCAGTAGATGTTGGGTTGGTGAGGTTTAGTAATCTGTTTGGACTTTTGGATGTTTGGTTCTTCTAAATGAACTTTAAAACACCAAAGAAATCAAATCTTTGCAACATGATATGGTGGATTTTTTAATATTTATAAAAGTAAAGGAAAAATGTGTTCAGTGTGGCATCCCCACAGTAGATTTTCTTATCCAGGATTATGTCTTAAAAGGCTGCATTTCTGTCTACTTTTATTTTACCAGTATTTTTTTATTCCACAAATGAATATTGTGTCTACAGATATTTCATAAGACAGACAGAAAAGCATGTATTGTTAAAGTTAACATCAAGCTGGTTTAAAAATAAGTATCCATATTTGCCAGGAAAAAGCCCTTTAAAACACTTGTGACTCCATGACTACCAGTTTCTCCAGTTCTGCAGTGAACCCTGATATTAACCTCTATGTGTGAAGAGAGGGAGAGGAAAATAACTGCACCTATGGAAACTATGGGATGTACCATAAACATGTTATTCCCATCGGACCGTAGTGATGAAAGGAGCAGAGGAGAAAAAAATAACAGACACATGTAGAACCAATAAAGTCTTTTATCCATTTTTCAATAAAAAATACATTCATACAGAAACTATTTTACAAAACAATTTCAAATGAAAAAAAAAAAATCTTGTTATGCAGTAAACAAACAAAAATAGAGCCTCATATTATCCAATATTTTTTTTCAATTCTAGCTAAAGACAGGGTATATTTGCAAGTCTTTGAAAAGTTGAGAGAAAGAAATTACAGGTAAATAACAATTTCATTAAAATTATATGGGCACCAGAATGCAAGATGATGACAATTCAAGTGTCCAGAACAATTCACATCTATAAAGTTTTTTTTTTTTCCTCTTGAAAAATGACAGGCCACAAGTGTAGGCGCTATTGATGCCGTCTGATAATGTGCATTACTCAATCTTACTTAATTTTTCTCCCATGACAAAAAAGTTACACAAACAAATGAAAACAAAAATGGAGTGCATCTATTTTACAGTAATTCTTCAGCCTTTTATCGGTTTTATTTAGAAATGACTCACTGCGCTTGCTTTTGGTCCCATACCCGTTAAAATATATGCTTTCTTACAAAATGGCCTTTTTAACAACAAACACATAATTGCATCTTTTCACATTTCTCAGTGTAAAAAAAGAAGCATTAATAACTGATTTTTTATTAATCTACAACAGGTTAACCTGCATAAAGGTTATCACAAGGCTACCTGTGATGCCAACTGGTATGAAGATACAAACGAATGACGTTCATTTTTAACACTTTGTTTCATGTTTCTTTTCATAATCCAGGAGGAAATCATTTGTCTAAGTTGGCAAATGGGGATGAAATTACCTAAAAAAATACCTTTAACTTAGGTTTGAATGTGCAAGTGAAGTTGGTCTCAGTCCCCACTTCAGAGACAGAAACCCATTGACCTGAAGCACAGCACAGCTGAACTGGTTAGACTGGTCTTGGTACCGTTTAGTCAGATTAAGGGTTGTTTGAACTGGGACTGAGGAAAAATACTGACTCACGTTGAGAGCAAAGCGAGACAAAACATACATAATAACAGACTCGTGATTAAGACTGCTGTCATCATCTCATACCACATCTATTATACCAGAGAACACATCAACTATTACAAACGGCCCTGATGTGTTTGCTGTAAATGCCATCCCCTCACTGCTTATGTGACCAAATGCACATCTCACGAGAACATGTTTCCAAGGCTCTGTACCTTTAACAGCAGCTTACAGCTTATCTGCAGTGCATCCACATCGTCTTATACTACATAGTAGTAAACCACTATAAAGGTGTTTTTTTTTTCTCCCAAAGGCTCCACAACACTGTCTCAAATTGGAGTCATTTAGGATATGATTTGTTCTGATGTATTCAAGGAAAAGAAATGACAGATATGGAAAAGCGGCAGTCATTGTGAAGCTGATATTCTAGTATTTTTTGTAGATTTTCTTTTTACTGTTCAAAAGTGTGGAGGAAACAAAAGAAAGGTGCAAGTGTATGGATAAGAGCCTTTGTAAAGCTATTCAGAAACAAACGCACTATTGCTTTAGCAATGGCCGTTTGGTGCGTGTGTGAGGGAGTGATCTTTTTAACAGGACAAGGCCACTTACATAAGGCATCAGTAAGGTCAACAGTGCATTTACAGACAGAACAAAAGACAAAAGCAAATGTGAAGAAAAAGGAACAAAATAAAAACCCTCAACCAAGACAGTTGCTAAGCAATAGTGGTATCCCCAATTTCTTAAAATAACAAAAAACCAAGACCGCCTTATGTTTTTTACAATAGTATGATACGGAGTAACATGAAAGTAGCTGCACTTGAATGGAATTTTGTTGTCCTCTATGCACACAAGTGAGCAACACATCCCCAGATCCCATGCAAAGGCTGCTATAATGGTCATAAGTGTTAGTGTACAATAGTTTTTTGTTTGATTTTGTCTTTTTGGATACAAGGCTTACACAATGGACAACAAAATGAGCTTTATAACGTGTATGTTGTGAGACAGGCCACGTAATACATTGCACATTTAATAGCTGCACTAAACAAAACAACCTCCCAAGTTCAGACAGGGAGCTGTAATTCCACCTCCAGGCAGAAAGGGGTCATCCTTTAGACAAAGAAACCAAAAAAACAAAAGGAATCGACTCCAGCCAACAACCCCTCACTCCCTGCCTTAGCGAACAGACCAACACAGACAGAATTCTTTGCTTGCATTCATTCTTACATCAGGTCATCCTCTCTCCCCTTTTCCTCCCTTCCCTCCCCAACAAGAAAACCGTGGTTGACCTGTCATGTCATTCACTCGCAAGCTCCAGCCACTCCATAAAGCCAGCACAGGCATCCAGTCACAGGCACTCAGAGTCCCATGTGTACAGGCAAACACACTGTCAGTGGAGGAATAGCACCCCCACTCCTGAAGTCCCATAATCTTCCAGGAAAAACAGAAACCCCCCCCCCAAAAAAGCATTTAACACCATACAGAAGAGTCTCTTTCCATCAACTCCAGCCAAGATCTTTCCCGTCTTCTCTTTTCACCCCCTGCTCCTCTGTAAAAGCCTTTTAAGAGCAATCACCACAGCGAGGTGTTGGAGGCACAAAGTATGGTGCAAATAATAGCCTGTGTTGCTTCATGTCTTTCCACTGACTGGAACACAGCGGTGTCCCTGTTAATGCTCCCCGGATACACCGGCCTTGCTGATTCCCAACTGGTCGGGACAATCAACCAGACTCATCCCTCAGAGCTCTCAACATGGAGGCCATCTTAGATGTGCCTCTTCATGTGCAGCGCCAGGTGGTCCGAACGGGAGAAACACCTAGCAGAGAGAAGAGTAAAAAAAATAATGTAGAGATATTTACTTTAAAAATGACAAATATTTCCATTGTTTTCCCATCACAGTTGGTAAAACAAGTTTTGGATCATTTATTTACTCTGCTAAAAATACTGTATATATATTTAAATACTTGCTTTTGGTCACATATGTGCTTTGTTGTAACTAACACCATTAATATCATGATCCATGTTAGCCAATATAGCTTCACAGGTTAGTATAAACTAATAAACTAAATAAATATTTGAATTTCTTAACATTTGTTTATGCATGTTTATTAGTGGTTACAAAATGTATATTTGGTGTAGCATCAATGTTAGCATAGTTAAGATATCTAGGCTAAAATAAAAGCTAAAATAGTTCAAATTTAAAATCATTTATTTTTCTATATAAAGAAAGAAAAACATAGTGAACTTATGTTTACATTTTCTACATTTCTTTTTACACATACAGGAATTTATTAGGCTGTAAAACTAATGAGCAACAATGAAACATTTTAAATTGTCGAATTAGTTTGATGGTTCCGGTTATAAACAGCAGTGTCAGCTGTGATTAGCATCTAAAATCTAAACTTTAGAAATGCATATTTTGCTTTTAAAGTACAGTAACCTTAAGTTTAACTGCAAACTTTATTATCTTTTAATCCAAATGAATGGGTTCTGTTAAAAAAAAAAAAAAAAAAACATTTGTTGAACTGCACAGAATGGAAAAGCAAGTTGTGGGATCCGGCTAGTTCTAATGATTTAAACTATTATCCTATGTCTGTTTTAAGGCAACTCCTTGAACTTGACCTCCATTCAGTCTTCATTTACTCCACTTCCTAGAATCCTGTTATTACAAGCAACTTTCTGTTCTCTATGTTAATGAGGGAATGTTTAACAGAAACACAAGAAAAACACAGAAAGGGCAACAAGAAAAAGAGTTTCTGATTCATGGAAGTGTTTTAAAGGTAAAATACATCCATGAATGATGAAAACCAGGATCTCACCTGTCGCAGTGATTGCATTTAAATGGCTTTGCTCCAGTGTGCTTCCTGAAGTGTCGGGTTAGCTCATCACTTCGTGCAAAGCGCCAGTCACAGCCCTCCCATGAACACCTGTAGGGCTTCTCACCTAAAAAAAAAAGTCAAAATAAGGTCAAATACACACATTCACAAAAGAGGTTCTGTGTCAATGAGTTCAAAAGTTCTTGCATAACTCTTGGCAGTTTCATGAATAAATAATAATTGCATGTTCATGGTTTAGTATTTGTAAGTGAATACATCTGAAATGTGAGCCAATATTTACTGTACACGAGCTGATAAAATGCTGATTTCTGGGAAAGTATGATCCCTAAGTGGACTGGGCTGACTACTGTAAGCTGAGGAGAAAAACAACCTTGTAAGACTCGGGATCTGTGGTATGCAGCTGCACAGAGCTGCTTGAGTGGAAGGCTTATGTAATAGAGGGGAGCTGTTTGAGAAAAAAAGAGAAAACAGAGTCCGTTTCTAAAGGCTATGAGGGCTCTTAAACATAAGCCCAGTGCAGTTGGAGAGAGACGATCGGAATGTGACTTCCTTTGCTAATAGGCGGCACAGCTGTAAACAGCCTGGCAGAGGTCAGAGGTGACGAGGGAAACCGCTAACATCTGAACCCCCTACAAAACACTGCAAATGTCAGCTTCCCATAATTAAACGCCATCTCTCTGTGTCTTTATTTTTAAATTCAATGCATACAACCAAGTTTCTGAGTCTTTTCCCATGGTGAAATCTGAGAACTGTTGATTTGTTTTCAGGATCCACATCCTCTGGGTCCCGCTTGGTCACAAAAGTACATCCCTCCCCCTTTCGTCTCTCCCCTCCCTTCTGCACCAAGTCACGTTTTACTGTGTGAATTAGGTCACAGTTGAGGGCATTCCTTCTGAAAAACTATTCAAACTATGTGGGAGTATGTGAGCAAGAATTCTGTATTCAATGGTTTCATTGTTGAGTATATTTACCTGTGTGTGTGCGCTGGTGTGCTTTGAGGTGCGAGCTCTTGGTGTACACCTTTCTGCATCCGTTGAAGTGGCACCTGTGCACCCGCCTCCTCCCGTCAGGCGACGTTTCCCCGCTGGTCATCCCTGACCTCTCCACTGACCTCTCTGTGCCCCCAGTCCTTATTTTCCCCGGTGAGTTTAGCACTGTCTGTATCCCACTCCACACCTGGGCCACGGAGCCTTCCTTGCTGAGCTCAGGAGATGAGGGCGGCGTGCTGATGATGGCAGAGCCCAAATCTTCCCCGCTGTCACCCAGCATGTCAGTCAAAGAGCCAGAGGAGAAGTCAAGGGTCGGGGAGAGCTCCTCCGAGCTGTCCGAGGCCTCACTGCTGGCGTCGGAGTTGAAACCGCCGACGTCAAGAGGCTGGATGTCATGACTGTCCACCTCCTCCTTGATGTGGCCGCTCTTTGGGTCCGCCTCGTTTGACTTGTCCCCGCAGGCCAGCATGAGCTTGCTCCACAGATCCTCCTGGTTATCAAACTTGAGGTCAGTGGCCGAGACATAGGGCTCGCTCTGGAGGTACCTTTCCAGCTCCAGGCATGTCTGTGTGGAGAGAGGACAAGATAGCAGTGAGTTTCCTGGTGCAAAGACCCTAAAGGCTTGTAATGGAATACTTCTACTGAGCTGGAAAATCCCTAAAACGACCAAAAATTATGTTTATGTTTACAGAAAACTCTGGTGTCCTCCTGTGTTGTGCTTTTTCTCTCTTAGCAGCAGCAGGAGGAAGAAATGTGCTGTGGCAACGCTACAGGTTACACTTCCTCTCTGCTTGCAGGAATGAGACAAGACACAATGTCCTATGCAGAAGTGCACTCTCAGGGTGGCCTCTGAGGCTGTATCAAGGAGGATTACAAGCACCACGTATCGTCCTGAGAGCATGCAAGAACGAGGTGCCCCTGCCCGTAAATGCATGCACGAAGGGGCGAGCGCGCAAAGATGCGTGTGTGTGTGTGTAGGTGCGTGCCGAGGTTGGTCATGAAATTTACATATGCTACAGAGCCGCCCCCTCGTTGAGTTAGAGAAGTGCTTGTAGATCTTTTAAATCCATCAATTATTTAGCATAATGTGGATTTAATAATGCATTTGGAGGCATCGCTAGAAATAACATAGCACACAGGGGACTGGGAGGAGGGAGGTCTGGTTCGTGGTGGTCCATAAAGAGCCTGGCATGAATACTGCAAGAGCTGCTCTGGATTGTAGGCTCTTTTTTTTTTTTTTTTTTTTTTGCAAAAAGGAAGTGAGCGAGCACTTCCTTAACCATGTGCAGCTTGCAAGCACAGGCTAGAAGAGACATCTGCTTACAGGCAGTTTCTAGTGATGGGGCACATTCCAGTTTTCAGTCAAACGTTACTGGGGTGGAACTAAATAATATAATTCTGTCTCATAGTTGGACGGGACAATCGTGACTGAGTCCAAGCAAATGGAGAACTCGGTTAGAATTTCATAGAAAATTAATTATAGCAATTAGAAACAATGAGAGAGAGACAGTGATGGGAACTGGCTGTTCTTCTTGATCTGCTCTCATCAGTTATCAAAAAGCCAAATAATGAAGAATCTTGTCATTCAGGTTTTTTCATATTGATTGATTGCATCAAAAATAAGGTCTCTCAACAATTTAAGCCTGGGGATGTATCAACCACTAGCATGATATTTGATACACTTTCTGCATTTTCAAAAATCTGAACTTGGTATCTGTTAGGAAAAGCTTTATCTGTGTCAACTGAGAAGAGTGCATCCTTTCTTTGGTTGATTTTTATATAGTACGAAAACATACAAAGTGAACTGAAATAAGCAAAGAAATGGTCAAACATATCTGTTTGTCTAGCCAACTTAAGTGATATTACTTTTAAAAACTAAACTAAGACTATTGTGGATTTTACAATGGCACAGATGTGATTTACATTTGTCTTGTTTCAAATCAGCATAAGCTACAAATATGCATCTATAAAGAATAAACTAGGTCTAAATGACAAACATGGCTGGAGTAAATTAGAAAAGAAAACGAATGAACTGAATTCAAATGGCGCCACCAAGGGAATATAAAGGGCAGCCAAGGCTAATGATAGAAATTCACTGGTCTCTGGGTCTCTAGGGGAAGCACTAATGGGAGTTTTCCTGGCTGATTCAAATTTCCCGTAATGACCAATTCTGATTCCCCCCAAAGACTATATAACACAAACAGATATGCTGCAGGTTTGCTGATAGAAGTGGTGGTTTCAAAAGCCAAAATCAATGAACATACAAAATCAATTAATTGATTTGGGTTGAATCAATGAATTGATTTGGGTTGAATCAATGAATTGATTTGGGTTGAATCAATGAATTGATTTCATTCATTCATTTCATTGATTTTGTCTCTAAATTTATTCTGGTTTTTACTGAGGTGATTCTGTTGGTTAATATATTTTTAAAATGTAAATTGTAAAATTTCATGCATTTTTTCAATAAGGAAAGAAACTTAATCAAGTCTCTGGTCAATTGCTAGTGTATATTAAAACGTTTTCTTCTTTAGTCCTTCATTTAACCATTTTTTAATGTCTATCACTTGTCATGCACTCGTGGCCCCACCCTCAAATGACACCAGGATCACATATTTACCTCAACATTTAGGGTACTTACAGTTTTTAATTTGTAAACTGCACATTTTGCCTTAAAAGCAGAATGTTAATTTGCTGATTTTGGGAATATACACTAAATATTAACTAAATGAAGATTAGGCTTTTCTAAGGAGGATTGTGTATTTTCCTTTTCTTTTTTATTTGATTTAAATGCCAAACTCCCGGCTAAAGATTACCAGTGGTGCCCGTTACAAAACTTTCTGGATGCGCCCCTGTTCCTGTCAGCAGCGCTGGACGAATCCCAAGCGAGCTTTAAATGGCTGAGAGGGCGACTTGGAACGAGGAGCGTGCAAAGGGTCTGATAAACGGAGAGACTGGAAAAAAGGAGAGCAAAGCTAAATCATTTCATGTCCCAACGTGAACAAGACGAGACTTTTTCCAGCCTGAAATTCCAACTGCAGCTTTGTCATCCAGGGTCCGTCCGCTGGTCGAGCCACACTGGAGCAAAAACAGTCTCCGCTGTCATTCCCTCTTTCAACCTGTCACTCTTATGTGTGTTTGCCAGTATGTGTGTGAGTGCTGTGCGTGTACGCGTGCGGGTGAGAGAGAGATAGAAAGAGAGAGAAGGAAAGAAGGCGTAACAGGAGGAGGAGATCCGCGCAAAGACTCACGGCTCGCCATCCAGCCGTTTTATCTGCAGCACGGCGTGTTTTCATTATGTTGCATGGCGATGAGTCAGAATCGTCTACATGAATGTTTGCATGAGCAAAAGCGCAGCAGGAAAACATAAAGCATGGTGTAACAGAGAAAAAACACAGCAGACGTGCAAATCATTTCCAAAACATTCGGATTATTTCTGCTACGTCGAACTTAACAGTGGATATGACGGTTTGAAAAGTTTTGCTATTCGTTTTTCTTTTACAGCCATGTAAATCTGTAAAAGAAAATAGCTTTTTTTATTTTGCTCAGTTAAAGTGCAGCGCCTCTAAGGGAACTTGCATGGCTTCCCTAAAACCGCCTACTTTTAACAGAGACAGGCAGCTGTCACCGCAAAACACGCTTTCCACAAATCTAATTACGCACATTCCCTGCGCTCCTTGCTAAGCAGTTACGCATGTTGTGTTGTCTCCTTACCTGCTGCCAGTACTCTTCCAGCGACGGTAAAGCAGAAAAGTATCCCGTGTCGTGCACAATCTGGAGCTCCTGGAAGATGCTGCACATCGGTATGACATCCATTTCCTTCCCGAGTCTCAGCCGAAACAAGAAGCGAAGTGAAGCGTGTGAAAAAGAAGAAGAAGAATTTTGTATTTGGAAAGAAGCTGGGCTCTCTGCTGTATGTGCATGTATGACAGCCTGGGATAGACGCGCACTTCACTGCTGGCTCTCTGAGCGTGTGACGCACCGAGGAGCGCTTCACACTGAACTCACTCAAAAGTCTGTCAGCGCACTGTAAACTTCCCCCCCGATTCAAAATTACAGACGAACTCATCCCATGTGATTACATTACGTTTTGAACGCGAACCAATCGGTGTGCGGAGCGCGCGGCCCGCCTACAACCAGCGCCTGACCAATGGTGTCGGATCTGGCGCAGCCCTCGGTGGTGTGGTTGGTGCGCTATTTTTAGAGCGCTATATAAGCAGCAGCAAAACGAGGAAGTGGAGTTTAGTACCGATTCAAAATTTTGAGCTGCTGGTGGCTTGGAGCTGCACTGAGTAGCGGCTGCTTCTGCCTTTTAATAGAGTCATTTAAATATGTTTTTATCACCCGACATGACACTCATACGTCCACTTGCGAATCTAGCAAGTGGAGGTACAATACATATATATATATATATATATATTTAGCAATAAAGTAATTTGAGTAAAGAGCCAACACAATAATTTGTTAAACCTTTTTTTTTTAATTTGTAAAAAAATGATTACTTAAGTTATCATTTTTTAAATCACTAATTCAACAAGCACATGTGACAATATTGCAAGTGGTGTTTTATAATGTAGAATAATTCAGTTCAATTTTGATTCAGCTTTGAATTTCAAATAATCTACTACAACTGATCAAAAAGCAGTCCAACTACCTTCAAGGAGTCAAATTATTAACTGGAGTATTCATACTGCATTTCTTTATGTTATGACTGTTGAAAGGAACCAGACTGCTAAAATAGCTGGGATAAAAAATAGATATCATGCACAATACCTCCCAAAAGTTTCCATATCTAATATGTATGTTCTTTATAAGCAACAAGATGTTTTTGTGATCTTTGAAAGCAATTAGCTTTTTAAGGTTTCTGAAACTTTATATTTTTAATGAGCATCTCCCTTCTTTAAGAAATTAAAAAGCACACACACACTTTACACAGGACCTAAAATATACATAATTCCTCCATTTATCATCTGTTGCATGTAAATGTTTCAGCTAACTGCTCTTTGGAAATCACATTCATGGAGCTAAAATAATATTGTGTTTTCTAACTTTGTTATCTCAAGCATTTTTCTTTCTTTTTTGAAGAAATTGGACAAATTATTTTGCTGAGATGAACAATGATTTACCTTTTGAGTTTTCTGCCTAAATGATCCATGAGACAGAGTTAAGCAGCACAATATATATTAAAAAGAAAAACCGCAGTCATTTATTTCCAAATGGTCATCGGGAAAAACAGATTAAGTAAAAAAGGAAAAAAAAAATCCAGAAAGCTGGGAGAACTGCCTATGAAATCAACGTAAAAATGACTAAATGAATGACTAGCCTTTGGGTGTGGTTTAGTACTTTTTCAGAGTTCTGTAGTTTGAAAAACACAGTTTATAAACTGAAGCAACAAACCTTCTTAAAGGGTCACTCAGTGATGAATGCAAGAGAGGGGATCAGATGGGATGCACAGGACCTGCTGGTGAGAACTTAGATGATTTCTACTGCACATCCACAGGTCTGCCTCTGTTTAACTCACATGTGAACAAACCTCTGAAGTTTGCATACAGATAGGCAATAGGCAATTTGCTTGGTGCATTACAGAAAAGATATTTTAGTCCAAGTACTCGTTCCACTCTCCTCATAGAGCTGCTCTGAGTGAAGAGCCATGTTCCACATGGCAAAAACAGCTCCATGTCTCTCTTTGCATGATGACATAAGCTGCCCATGTCAGTGGCTGCAAAGAAAGATATGCTTGTCCTTTTTTTTTTTTTTTTGCAAAGTGCAAATCGTCAGAACAATATTCTGAGGCAGTAGTGAGCTCAGGGGGATCATCAAAAGTCTGATCAATCTACTTGGTCTATGAAACAAATCTGATAGACTTCTCCTTTTCATGACTGTCCAGAGATCCATGAGGATTATTATGAGTCTCTCCACAGCAGTGCAGACAATTTAAGAACCTATTAAGTTATAATAGACCAGCCATAAAAATGATAATTCAGAAAATAAAAAAACAGAAATGCTGTGGCGGTTATTGTAGTGGCAGCAGCTTGAGGCGCTTCAGGAGGGACTGGTTTGCTTCTGTTGGAGATAATGTCCACATGTGCGTTGTAATCTCAATCACCTGTGGCTATCTTTGTTAAAGCGACACGCAGCATTCTGTGATATTCAGGAAACCACATTGCTGCTTCATTTGTTCTTTGCAGAAGCACTCGAAATAAGAGGTTAGAAAAGGGAAAAATGTGGCCACCCACTGTGCATGATGAGAGTTTCTATTAAAAGATGGTAATATATCTCTCACATTTCTAGAATGACATGATATAAATACACACTGAAATTCTTCTGGAAATATATACCCAACATCCTCCCTCCTCTTTGAATGTCAATAATCATTGCTTTGCTGTAATCAGTAAAGAACCAAAAACATGGGAATTAATCAGAGATTGTAAATGTTGATATTTATATATCAGACAGAATCATATTCTTCATGTGTGGTTAATTTCATAATTGCTTACGTTTACAGCACTTAAACGGCAATTAAAAAACTCACTTAGCTCAAAATTTGTTCTTTGAAAAACATGGTTTAAGAGGCAACACATCACAGTCACAAGCATTTTTATATTTCACTGTGCGTCTATGTGACAGACCAACACAATTTAATTTTACTTCACATGATTGTGAAGTAAAAAAAATGTTTTCTTTTTTGTTTCCCTTTTTTATTTTTTACATTTAAAAAAAGAATCTGAAAAATCTGGTGTGCACTTTTATTAACGCCTCCTGAATTATAACTTTAGCTACAACTCTGAACAGCTGCAAGTCTTTTGGATTATAATATCTCTTTAAATATTTAGAGACTGTCATCTATTCTAAAAATAGCTCCAGGTCAGTGAGATTTGATGGAAAGTGCTTGTGACCAATAAATGGTCTGGACTTTGACTGGGCCATTCTAACACATGTATATATGCTTTGATCTAAGTTATTAAACTGTAACTCTGACATACGGCTTTCTCACAGAAAGGACACATTTATAGTTCTCATGTCAACAGGTTCTCCTAAACATGCTTTGTATCCCTGCCACTCCTCCAGCGTTACCAAGGGCTACATGGTTGCTAATGGATCAATGCTCTCCTTGTCCAGCCAGTAGGTTTTGGTGGACTGATAAGTCTGGGTAGCAGTTGTGAAGTGCCCTTTCATTTTTAAATGATGTACTAAACTCACCCTGCTTAAAACTTTTCTGCAACGTTGTCCATGACATACCTGATTCATGATGTTATTCACAAATTTTCTCGGACAAACCTCATAGGTCTTCATAGAACAGCTGTGTTTAAACAGATTAAATCACACAAAGACTATTTACAACTTCTGAAGGCCAGTTATAAATTGTGCTGGACTTTATTTAAAAGTATCTCAGTAAAGATGGGTGAATACATACTCACAAAACATAAACCTCTGCTCAGTTTAAATCCAGCTAAAGGTAAAACCTCATACCCTGCAGCATAGGATGTGGGATAAAGTTGAAGTTTGGAATGACAACAGCACTATTGACAAGTTAAAGGAAGGCGATGTGACTAACAGCATATTTGGAACAGAGGACTATTGTCTGAGCTGTGGGGCCGGCCGAGCGCCTCCACCGTGGCGTCTCTTTTGTTGGGATCTCGGCAGTGGGCACATTTGCAGCACTCAGCAGCATCACATTCGGACATGACTCTGTGGGTCTGAGGGACAGGACAGAGAGCACACTGATGGGAACCTGTTTGTGACATGCATTACTGGTAATTGAAGGGAAGCTAGATGTTTCCCTGTAGCTCGAATGATTCATTGATGACCTTATAAGCAGCGGAAAAAGACAGAATTAACAGTACAATAGAGCTCAAACTGCATTTTTCCTCTTTGTGTTGCATACTCGTCCAATGCACCAATTGATGCAACAGGTTTTAAACGGTTCCCTTTGCATTTTAATCTAAGTGTGAATAGTGTGAATAGTAAATCTAGATGAAGATTATATCGCTCTTTCTCCTGGCAGATGAAAGACAGAATGACATGCCAGGACCACAAATTCACATCTGAATATTACATAGAGAGCCAGGCATAATGCAATCCAGTGAATAACGATGGTACAATATATTAAGAGCAGATCATGTTTTGTGACAGGTAGAATAATATATCTTTCTTTTTGTAGGCTGCAGTGGGTAACACAATGTTGAAATCAATATGTTCAAATTTTCCTCCCTGTAGAATTTATCTTCACTGAACAAAACCTAGCTTGTGCATCATTTTCTGTAAATCCCAACTAAATTTAAAACTAACTTTTAAAACTTTACTTTGGAGAAAATGCTTAGTGAGTTATTTTTGTACTGACAGGGCTGAACAAAATCATCTTCTCTAAATCCTGTTTTTAAAATCAAAAAATATATATTTTAACTTAATCTTCTGTAGTTCTTACACAAATAAGTTGTGCTTCTTTTGTCTTGAACCAGAAAAAAGATGATTGCTTATGCACACTGTTATGGAAATAGCATGCCACATATTCGTGTTTGCTTCCACTTTCCATTTGACAGCTGATAACTATTACTTCAGCATTTGCTTATTTGTCAGTGGGTAACATCCTGACCAACAATTTTCAAACAATCAGCAACATTCAGACCAACTGTAAAACTGTAATGAAGTGCTGGTCTGCTGCATACCAGCGTCTAAGATGTTTGGCATGGGAGAAGGGCCTGTGGAAATGCTCTGTGCTCTCTGACACCACGACGCTTTCAGTCAATCCCCAGATTTTGTTACTTGTGCTGTTTGACCTTATGGATCAACCCCATGTAGCTTAACCTTAGCTAAGGTTAAGACCTTAGCTATTTGGTTTAAAAATCAGATTTTTTAAAGCTGTTCATGAGTAGATTTTATTGAAAACTCCTTCCATGAAATAATTGCTATTGTCATGCAAGATGCACCTTGCTACCAAATGACTTAGATGCCTAATTTATCTCAAAATTGCCCTTTTAAAGCCGTTGTTGAGGCCGTTACCTAGATGTATTCAATAAATATCTGTGTGTTTTGTAAAGACCAACATGTAATTCAGGGACGTTGCTACAAGAACTATATTCACAATAGCCAAGTTTGCCCATAAATGTGAAAAAGGGTCAAAGCAACAACTACTAATTTAATGTTTGTAGTATGTTATTGCTACAAACCTATAATTTATTTTGTGCTTGGTTTTGATGTTCTATAGCAGTCAGTTGATGAGGCCCACTAAAACAAAACATATTTATGTATTTTATGTGGCTGTATAGTATCTGTGGATACTAACTATGTTTTCAGTTTAAATTCTCCCACTTTCTTACTTTTTCAGCTTTTCCATGAAATTTGCCCATATTTTGTCCACAATAATTTGCCAAGTAACACATGAAAAGCAAAGTATTAATCTCTGAGAATTGTGGCAGACTTGTAGGAACAACAGTTTTATTCATTGCTGTTTTCACATGCTTGTACACAGTGAAGAACCACTACAAAGTCAATGGCTCTGTGCAATCACCTGATATTTCTACAAATTCTATAAATGACTTAGATGTCACTGAATTAAAGTTGAATTGTATATAATTAGATACGGATTGGACTTTGTAGTTTTGTAAAGAACCCTAGAATGATTTTTCCTTTTACAAATTACCAACTGAATTTTATGTAAGGTCATAAAAAAGAAAATAATTGAACCCTGTACTGTTCCTAAGTGGGATGCAAATCAGCAAGTTTCTGTAATCCCAAGAATGCTGCACATTCACCTGCTTGCATTCACAAACACTTAGTTCCGTCATCACTAAAATCCC
Source organism: Alfaro cultratus (assembly GCA_903066825.1). NCBI lineage: Eukaryota > Metazoa > Chordata > Actinopteri > Cyprinodontiformes > Poeciliidae > Alfaro > Alfaro cultratus. The sequence goes on along the minus strand of CAEFZX010003913.1, from coordinate 56,785 downwards.
CTCCCACCAAAGTCTGTATTTGTCTTTTCTGAATGAGTGTTATGTGGTGTTACCATGCTGATGCCGAGATTACATGAGTCAGACGGCAGTGCAGAAACCTCATACGTTGACAACCTTCAGTGCCCGCAGAGCGCTCATCTCTGGCAATACAGAATCCATAGCAACAAAATATTGAGCACAAACACATCTTCAGTATAGCTGTGTATTTGTCATGTAGTGTTTTGTGTATTGGAATATGTCACTTGAGCAGCATACTCCATAATCAAAATGAGCCTAAAATATAATTTGCTTGTTGTTATACACGCTGCATGCTAAAACCACAACTTTAACACTTGATCAAGTGTAACTCTTGTAGACAAAGCATGACACAAAAGCCACACGTTCCAACCACAGACAATGGCAGGACTTAGGCAGAGAAAACAACCTATTGTTATTATGCAAACTGTAGAAATCCAGCATCTGGAAGCGTTGCCAAAAAATGGTCAGTCACTTTTAATTAGCTGTCTTAAAACTCTTTGCACTGCAGATAATGGCCAATTCTTAATTTGCAAACTTCATCTGGTCCAAGATTAGGAATCCACAGCTACAATTAGGCTGGAAAGTTTTGCAGTAGCCATTAAGAAAGAAAATTCAGATTGCATAATAAGGATTGACACTAATTTAAAAGCTGTAGTTTAGATTAGCTGTGTTCCAAATATATGCCACTGGATTGGCAAATTTAGATAAATGTAATAGTTAATTTTGCTAAAGTATTCAGTTTGATGCAAACACTCAGTGAGAAGAGAAGCATAGATTGTTAAAGGGCAGAGGAGCAGGCAGCACAATATGCAAAACAGTGGGGTGACTGTAGCAAAAAAAGCAGACTTAATTTAATTGGCTCCTTGCATCACATGTCCTACTGATCTTGGGTTTTGACACGCTGTGGATGAATCGAAATCATAAGACTAGTCATTAAAGAAAGTGGACAAAAACAGTTTAGAGGATCCAGCCTTGACAGGAATGTTACTTTGAATTTTGAGGAAACAGCCTGAGAGGTTGTCATGTAATATAAAACACTTACCCTTAAAGTGCTACTTTTTTTTTTTTTTTTTTTTTAAAGGCTTTTCAATTCCCATCAGTTCGGCTTTACTGGATGACCTCAGTGTGAGTGTGATTTGTGAGGAGAGCATGAATAAGCAGTCTTAGTCCACTGTAGCTGGAGGAACATCAGAAAGGACTTTAATTGATGTTTACATGTTATTCTGAAATGAAGGGCCCAAAATCCCATGACTAAAGAATATTCCTAGCAACAAAAAAAAAAAAACAAAAAAAAAAAACAAAACACAAGTTCTAAAGCCTGAATGATCAGCTGAGATGTAGCCCTACCTTTATTTAGAAAGGTGTAAATACAAGAAGATGGTTGTTGAGACAACTGGACGGGATTAGACTGGGGGAATCCCCCTGTTGTGGCTGCGATAACAAACACAGATGAGGTAATGAAACAGTTGGATAAAAAGAAACTTGCATTTTCAGAACAAAACAGGAAATAGACCAAGGTACACTATTGCCATAGTTACCATAATAAACACAGAGTACACATCATGTACATGGCTGATGTTAAAAAAAAAACACCCAAAACTTACCCTTAACTTTCTTACTCAGCCTTTCACCCCTTCCTTGTACAAATGTCCCTCTTTTCAGAGGAATCTGTTTAAATGTAAAATAAAGGTTGTGAGTCCCTGTGGGTGCATATTCACAGTTTACCATTTCATAATGACCTTATGAGTGAAGAGATTCAACCTCAGTTTAACTTGTAAGACCTGGAAGTATTTTTTTTAACCTTTTTTGTTTTATTCTTAATGTTCTGTCAAAAACACCAAGAACTGAAGCTAAACTTCAGTGTGGGACATTATACCAGAAACCAGAAACCATATATGGACAAGGAAGTTGTTATACGCCATCAAGAGGAAACAAATATTGTTGACCAAACATTTTTAGTGTCTCTTTGGAATAACTGATACAAATATTCAATTGGATGTCCTGGTTTTTTTTTTATCTGTCCACATTGTTTCACACATTTCCCCTAACTTAGAAACACCAGCTAAGTGTGTCCAAAAAGAAAGAAAGAAAACTAAGCAGAAAATATGGCAAACTCATCTACCACATAAGCCAGTTGAGATGAAGGAATTTTCATCAGTGTTGACAGAGCTTTTGCATGGCTTAGCATGAAATTAAAGAACCTTAATGGATACATCACTGCCTTAAATAGAGCTGGAGTGTCTCAGGGAGAGTGGTGTCTGGGTTTCCCTTTTGTGTCTGTTACTTTTTCAACCAAATCTTGGATCATTTAAAATGAGTCAATAGATATGTTTCTACACATCCTGTTACCTATAGTTCAACTGTTAAGCAACAAATTGTGATATTATAAAAAGGAACAAGAGCTTAGCATTTGCCAAACTAACCAAATGTATTATGTACTTCAACACAGGAAGTCGGTCTAAATTCACAGTTCTCATATCTATCAAATGCTCATTAGATGACTCATGACTCTGCTTCTCTTCACATCTCAACCATTTTTTTCCCCCAAAAAAATAGAGTTAATGACTGAAGCAACTGACTACTACATGTTAACTATTTTACAAAGTGTTACATTTAGACTGCGAATCCCTGGGTGGTGATAAAAACATGGCTGAAAAAAAGAAGGAACAAATGAGGACCAATACGTGACAGAGAAAAGTGGAAGAGAAACTTAGCATGCATGAAAAGCTTTTAACTGATGCAAAGTGAAACGCTGGCAAGTGTGGGTAAATTTGTTAGCAGTGACATCATTACTTAAAAGGGTGAGAGCAAGAGCGCTTTCCCAGCCGTCAGGGAGATCCTTGTGTGGAAGTTCCAGCGTGTCTAAAACCAAATTAGTGCAGTTGATTGTGATCTGAAAGACTTTTTTTTGCCCTGCACATTCCTATGTTCTCTGCCTGCTACAAGCTTGGCAAAAACAAAAGTGGTGCAGCCAATGCATTGATGTGCTAATTTATATGCGGCATCATTTGGCAGCCTTGTATAACTTTGAGCAGTCAAAAGCTACTTTTCACAAAAGAGCTAGCCACTTGTGGCTTTGGTAATGATTATGTATTGAAGGAAATTCTAAAATGCATCCTTTATATGAGGTCAATGAGTTCAAAATGACTCAAACAATTTATTCACTATGGCAAAGCAGCCCAGTCAGCTTGTGTATGTGTGCCCACTTTTAAATTTGATTGAAATAGAAGGTACTAAGAGGTTTGTTCTTTAATGTGACTAACTTATGTTGACTAAATTCAACCTATACTGTTAAAACCCCAGGCGAGCACTTTGGCAGATCTTAGCCATGTCTCTCATGGGCATTAAGAAAATAGTTTTCAGTTGGGTGATATATTTAGGACTCATAACCGGAGTCGTCCTGGCCAGTTAACACTCTGGGATTACTTGAACACAAAACGAGCACTGAGGCATGAGCACATTGATAAGGTCCAAGAAACAGATGACTTAGTTACATGTAGAACAACACTAATTCAGAGGAATCTGGTTCTTTTGTCATTATTGGTTGTTGCATCATTTTGATATTATTCATACTGTAAGTCACAAATAAAGTAGAGTCCTCCGATATGCCTGTCTTTTTGTGTTTTTGTTCCATTTTTGTCACTTTGGACATTATTTGTCACTTATTTTTCTGGTGAATTGACATATATTTTGCAATTGCTTCATTTTGTTTTTAGATAATTAGTGAGAGTTCAGTTACTAGAGATAATTATTTTATTCTATTTGTTTCATAAATTGAAATTCAACAACTCGAGCAGTTTTGGTTTATAAAGCCGCTGGGATTTGCTAATTGTTTTGCTCAACAGCAAGACTCACTTTAATTAACAAAGCAAGTTGAGTTATGGTTGGAACATTTATTAAAGACTAAAGAAAAACACACAAATACATGTGGTGCAGTAACACACATGCCAATATTTTTTGTGATAGAAATTGGCAGAAGGGAAACAAAAAACAACCGAACCTCCCGCTAACTTAACAGCAGCCATATTGGATTTAGTTTTTCTGGCTTTGGAAAGTATCAAGTATCATGGAAAGTAACCAATACAAAGTTAGATGTATTGGTTAGCTTCAGAAATTAAAATTAAGACAGATTTAGGACCCTAGGACCAAACATACTGTCAATTTCCAGTGGATAATCTAAGTATATAACCTGATGTCTGTAATGTTTTCCATCTGGATGGGGGCTGATTTCTGTCACTAAGAGCTGTTGATACAGTTACTAATCCAGTGGTGATTTACTGCTGGAAGTCATGCATCCATTTAGGGAAAATGTACGTGTTGACCTGTGCACCAATGGCATCCAGATTTAGTCATGCTTGTTGAGATTTAGGAACAGCTGACTGTGAGTCATGTCTGTCTCGTGATCCGTTTCTCCATGGAAACAGGAGCCACCAGTCCAACTTAACCAATTTACCATGAAGTGTGTCAATCTGCTGACGTTTTCTGTTTTGGTCCATGGGAAACAAGCCCTGCAGTCCTAACAACACATTCCTGCTGGATGACAGTGGAAGAGACAATATTCAAGATCTAAATCTCTGCATATCTGAAATCTATACTTTCCTGTAGACTAGTCTCATACCCTGACCTCTTGGACTTTCAACCATAAACCTTAATGTATTTTATTTGACTGTTGGAAGATAGGCCAAACAAAATTTCTCCCACTTCAGCAACTGTGAAGTGGAAGAAATGGGATCCTTTTCTTCAACTAATAAAAATGTGAAACCTTTAGCATGCAGCTGTATTCAGTCCTCTGAATCAATACTCTGCAGAACCACCTTCTGCTGCAGTTGCAGCTGCAACTCTGTGGGGACATCTCTTCACCAACAGAGGAAATCTTCAGAGTTTGCAGAATACCTCAAAATTAGTTAGATTAGACACAGAATATCTGAGAAAATCATGTTTCAAAGTCAAGAAGGTTTTTGAGTGGGCAATTCTACCACATAAATATCAAATAAACTAAACTATGTTTTATCTCTTCCAGTCTTGTTTAGGATATTTGCCCCATTGATTTGTGAATCTATTCCTCAGTCTCAGGCTTTTTGTGACCTGTAACAGTTTTTTTTCCATCTTCTCCTAGATGCTGTCCATCTCCGCTCTTCTTGTTGAGTAAATGCACCTCCACAGCTTGATGCTGTTGCCAACATGTTTCACTGTGAGTACTGTTTATTCAGTGTGATACGTTTAGTCTTGCATAACATTTTGCACGTACGTTAAAAAGTTTAATATTAGACTTGTCCGATCAGAGACTATGTCCCATAGTTTTTGGTTTGTCCTGTACATCAGTGGTTCACAGGCTCCTGCAGCTCTTGAAGGCGAGCAGAGAAGATAGTATGACTATTTGAAATAATTATTGCCCTACATGGTTTGTGACAAACTGCAAATGTGTTCTTTGGTCTTCATGATGCTGTTTGTTCACTAAGAAGAAAGAAGAAAGTAAAGATCACAAATCATGCCCCTGACCATGTGGTGCAGATGTGCAGACATTTTCAATTTTATGCACAGAGTTCAGGCAACTAAATCAACTGAAAAAGGTTCCCATGAGAGCATCAGAGCATCATCTCAGACCTGAACACCGTGCTCAACGCACCCGGTTATCTGGGAGCTGACAACACATTGATGAGTTATGGAACCTTTAGAGCACAACTATTACTGTTGCAGAAGGAGAGCATGCTGCAGAATTTCCTCTAGCTGAAAACAGTACATGCAGGATCAGAAAACTCTTCATTCAGAGAGCTTTACTGACTTCCAATCACTTCAGTTGGAACAAATCTTTCTTTGCTACTAAACTTTTGCTGAAGTAGTGCTTGTAATTTCAGTCTCCCATGAGAGGTCATCTGTCCAAGGTAAAAGTCCAAAACCTCTTGAGAATCGTCTCTGCAGGAATCTCACTTGAGACATTTGATTTTGCAGAAGCACAATTCAAGTTGATGTTGACCTGGTCAGTCAAAATGACAAAAAGTCTACTGCAGCCTCTGACTCAGTTAGGCTCTGCTTACGGATTAGTTCTGAAGATATTTGGTTGAAATGGATTTCATATAGGGGTATTGGAGTGAAGAGGGCTAAATAGAAATATACCTTAAACTTTTTATCCATTTTATTTTGAAAATAAAATTTTTTTCATTATCCCTCTGCTTCACAATTGTGCACAATTAATTGTTTGTCCATCACATAAAACACATAGATAATATAATGTTTGTGGTAAGATGACAAAATCTAGAAATTTAACTATGATTACAAGGCACTGGCTGATCTCAAACTCATCTTTTGTTACCTGTGTTTTATTTTTCCTTTACATGGAGCAGAAAAACTGTTCCAATAGGTTTAATGATGACAGAAAATAAAATTGAACAATCCAGAGTCTCTGAACAAAACAAACCTTTCACTGCACACAGTCAGCTAAATGTGCTAGAAAAAATGTAAAAGATAAAGTATTGATTTCAGTTTAGGGGAGTGCAGCTCTTATCACGAGTGAGCACTGAAGTCACTGGTTATAGCTTTGCTTTAGCTGTGGAAAATGTATCACCTCAGCTGAATTGTAGCAAAAGAGAGATAAATGGAAGGTTGCGCCTTGGTAGAGAAACAAAACGGCTTCGCTTCAAAGAGACGCAAACATGAGAAATGTTTTAAAGGACATGAAAACAAGCTCTACACCTGAGAAGAAACCATGTTCAGCTATCTTCCTCAGCGTCACTGTCAGCATCATGCGTCAACAGTACTTTGAATTAATGAGTCGAATCATCAGAACCTGAACCTGACAAAGCAGAAAACAGACCATAGCCAGTTTAAAAGTGACTAAACTGCACCTTGGGAGTTTATGACTGGATCATACGAATGAGATGTGCTCAAGGTCTGTTAATCTTGGTGGTACATAAAACATGGTTTTCCCATAATTGGTTGCATTGCACCACTGCACCGCTTGTTAAAGACAATAATTTGCCAACTCCTCAGTTTTGAGTCTTAATTTTAAGAAGGCTTGTTCAAAATTATATATAAACGACACACAAACATGACCAGACATACTAATAGGCACAACTAATGTCATGATTTAGAACTCATTCCTTAACAGCAGCTTCACAGAGGAAATGAAGTCAACAGCAAAACGTGGAGCTAAAAATGATTTGTAGGTTGCAAAAACTTGCACGTACGGTCCAAGTAGCACACATCCTGTTGCTTACGGAGGAAGGAAACTGCTGCATCCCGACAAATGGGAAATTCAGAAGACAGCGATGAAAGGATAGGAAAAACAGGTAGTGGAAACAAGCATTTAATAGTGTGGCAGAGGATATGGCACTGATGCAGAGAAGCTGCATAGAGTGGAAAGATACTTAAAGCTGTCTCCAGCCAAGACAGAAAAACGTGTCAGTAGTTTCAACTTTGTCACAGTTTTATTTGGAGTTGTTTTAGCTCTTATTCCTTCAGAATTCAAGGTTTTGTGTTGTAATTGCAAACAGCTGTAGTGTAGTTTAAGCTCTAAATAAGACTCGGAATTGGAAAAGGATCATATGATGAAGCCTAATATTGCTTCATTATAACAACACTATTGTTTGTGGAGTTCCCTTTTCTAAAACTGTTATCGAAACAACTCAGCCACGTTCAGTATTATCCACCTCACTGTATGAATTCAACTCCAGGTCCAGCAGACTTAAGGAGTGGACATCATGGGAGATTTGTCTTTCCTCCTCTTGTTCTCCCCACGTCAGCCCAGCCCCGACAGCTGCAAATGCGATGTGGGAGTGAATGACCCCAGAGGACCCCGCACAATCTGCCATTCCATAACGCAAACAAACAGGAACGTAACCCCTTCCTTCCCACTGTAACCCACACTTCGGAATCCACCCCTCCGCCCTCCTCTTCCCCCCACTTCAAGGGGAATCCTCCAGCCGTCCAGAGACATTCCACATCCTGTCTGAATAACTCTTCTGTGAAGAGAACAGAAGACATGGGTTGCCACAGTAAACACTAAAGAGAAAGAAAAAATGTGAACATTTCCCAGCATTGTGATTCTGTAGTCAGCTTTGCTGACAGTACAGTGAACATTCAGTAATTTTCCTAACAGGCTCCATGGGGGAATCAGGCCCAGATTTGGTCTGCAGTGCCATTTTGGCATATATTCCTGGCCACATTTATTGGCCCCCAAGGCAGGGATGCATAAAAAGCTTTAAAATAGATGTAACTTGTATTGCAGTAGCACAGTCTCACAATGAACATTTTCTTAAATTCAACTTTTGATTTTATTACCCTAATAAAATTAAAAGGTGGCTTTGCTAATACTTAATTAGGTCCCTCTTGACCAATATCAGAGAGATGGACGCTTGACCATTTTTCTTTGCACAACCTTTAGGATCACCCAGAGCTCTTGGTCTAGATCTGAGTTAAGCAGGTAGGGCAATGGAAGGATCCAGCAATGAACGATGACAAACCAGAAGCTTAAATACAGAGGCCGGGTGGAAAATGTCAAATAAATGAGCTAATCAGGAGCAATAAAGAACATCTGTGATTAGATCTAGACAGGGAAGCTGCGGGAGAGAGACTAATTAACACAAGGGAGCTAAAGTAAGACAAATAAACTACAAATCAAGAGTGAAAACTGCAACACTGATCTAAAAGAACTAAATCCAATTGCACAAACTAAGCACAAAGGAATTAACTCATGTGGCAAAACCATTAATGCAGACAGAGAAATGAACTGAAACATGGCGATAGCCAACAATAATAAATAACAAGAATACACACAAACAACAACAACCTACCATCATGACATGAAGATGGATTTTGTGCTTAGGGAAAAATTGCTGTATTTATTTGGCCACAGGTTTTGGTTTGTTGCTTGGTTGCATACTTTTAATCGCTGTAAGTATGTGTTAGATGTAAAACATCCTAGTTTATTTTGACAAGATATGTTAGCTGGTAATCCAAGCTAATGGTCAGTGGTTAATACAAACCTGTCTACTTGTAGTTCAAATTCAAACATTAGAAAAGCAGGAAGACATTGATGCTTATTAAATGTACACAGAAACTATGATAAACGTAAAATAACATGAACATAAAACCCCACTTTGGTCCCATTTGTTTTAAGGAAATTGTTGTGCATTTTACATAGAAGGTTTTTCTTGACAGAATGTATATAGAAATTATAGACAACATTTTAAAAAATGCTATAAAATTGACACAGCCAAAATATAGTAAATTATTTAGAATTTTTATACACATGTTGACCATTAACGCTTTCAAACATGTTTGGCAGCGAAGCGCTGGATTTTCCTAAAGAATGTCTGGAGACTAAAAATCTGCTTAATAACTCCGGCAAAAGACAATTAATAAACCATGTGTGCATCTATACATGTTCCAATATAATGTAAGTAACATTCTAACCTCATATTAACCCAATATTTAGAAAAGGTTGTTTATTTTTTCCTTTGTAATTAAGTCAGGGAGGTGCCTTTTTTAAATTTTTCTTTAAAGCTAGTACAATGAATGTTGGAGATCAGAGAATGATGCAAAGCTTTTCAAAAGTTAAGGCAATTTGCACTGATAGCTGGAGAGAAAGAATGCTAAACTCTGTCAGACAGCTGCTTTGCTCCGTAGTTTGAGTCTCTATAAATCTGTGAACAAAAAAGATCTTACAAGCCAGTCGGAAATAAATATGGATATTTAAAAGTTGCAAATGTTTGTTTGTGCTCAATCAGATGTTTTCACTTCCTTTTCAGTATCATATTTACTCAAGTTTATTTGGAAATTTGATTCTTTCATGTTCTGGTCTTGTCAGGCCTAATTCTCATCAAATCCAACCAGATTTTCCAAGTAAACCATTTGAATTGATCATGACAACATCAATTTTTCAGCAGCTCAATCCTTTGTCATTTCTAGATGCAGCAGTTAACCACTCTGCTCCATTTTGCTACCAATAAAATATCTGCTTACTAGATAGAAATGTTGTAACTTGATTATCTCATAAAAGAAGGTAGAGTGCAGTGTTCTGGTATTGGAATAATAGGTGCTGCAGCCCGGCTTGCTCCAGCCCGTTTGGAGCCTGTTTAGCTTCAGAACTTTCCGAGAACTGCTCTAACTTTCCAGGAGCCAATATAAAGCTCTTTAATTGCACCACTATACTTGTATTTTGTCTGAACCTGCTTTTACTAAACACCCCTGGTTAAAAGTTTAGTAGTAGAGAGAAAAGGCTTAAATATCCACATTTCATACAAGTGGACTATAACCAGATTGTGATGTATATGTTATCAAAATCCAAAAAGAAGAAACAGGACAGAAACAAAGCAAATTATTAAAAAGGTGTTGTTACAACCCCACCCCAAGAAAACAAAGGATCAGTTCTGGGACCATATGTAACACAAAAACTAGTAACCACTAAAGAGTTGATGTGAGTCAAAAGGACACTTTATTTTACAATTTAGGCAAAATATCAAAGATAAAAGGAAAATCAAGAGTGACTTTTGGCTATATGAAACAAAATACCACTTGGTAGAAGTAAACTTAAAGGAACAAAGGTTGAGCTCCCTGTAAGGTCTGGAACAAAAATGGCAGAAAAACCCTACCAACTTCCACTGTGAACACAACACACTTTTTGTCTTTGATCGTTATTCTCTGAAAATTCCTCACATTAAGTTGCACAAAGTGTACATCACACAGATGAGATCAGTGCAGATCAAGGCCCAGGGAAAACGGAGGCCTGACGCCTCTGAGATGGCGCTCTTTATGGAGTGGTTGACGAGCGGCAACACATCTGACCTGTGGCAGCCAGGTAGCCCTGCAACACAAGAGAGAGCTGTCTGATGAAGAGAGCTGCTGGAGGTCAGTGACCCCAACAGGAGTAAATTTCATCAGTCTGTGCATGAATCTGGATTTCATGTTATTTTCTGCCAGACATTATCACTCTCATGACACCCTGAGGCGAAGGGCAAAAAGGCGTTCTGTCTTTCACCACGGCAGAACTGTTAAACCTCTTGCTGTGATTTTTCTTAATATCCCAAGAAGCTACAGAGGAAAAACATTTTGCCAATAGACTAAAAATGATTTATCTGCTCTGAAATGCAGGACTTGATGGTGCATCCATTAGGAAACAGGCAGGTTCTCAACCAAAACTAAGGCCCTTACTGATGTGTACTTAGGAGTGGTACCTATCCTTGTTCATGATACACCGTAGACAGATCACCAGTTCATCACGGGGCAGTACCAAAACACAAAACCGCGACAGCCTGTATGTAGATTAGAGTGAGTAATTAAGCTGAAATGCACATTTTTGGACTGTGCGACAGTGCCTGAGTACCCAGAGAAAGTCTTCATGCAAAAAATACCATGCAAAATGAATGCAGAGGAAACTATTTCTATATTTGAACCTAAAATCTTTTTGCTGCAAGGCAAGATGGCTATGAACAGTTTTGCCATGTATCCTCCTCCCATGATTATCCCAACAAATCTCATATTGTTGGTGGCATAGACCCTGATTGTGAGCTAACTCATTGAGTTTCTGGATACAGCCTGGCTCACAGATCAGTTGAGAATAAGACCAATTAGAGATTTTCTTTACAGGAGATGATGCTAATAACTATTAACATCAGCTGCAATTTAAGTATAAGATTATTGCTACAGAAACTGTCAGCAGAAATCTATCGAAGGTTGACAATTCTGTCCATTTTACAGGGAAATCCCCCTCGGTGCAAATGCTTTCTTTCTGATCCAGCGGTTCTCCTCTGGTCACGTGTTCTGTCCCTATGAATCACTCCACTATAAACAGTGAATGAGAAAACTCAGCAGGAATCCCAGAACTACATTTACACTAGCTGCGGCTTTATAATGCCGGGGTAATCTTGGGCATTTGTGACTCACTCTGTCCTTAAACACACAGTTACCGCAACCACTTGGGTAGCTCTAATGTCAGCTTGTTTTGTGTGAGTCACGCCAATCAGGCCCAGCAAAATCTGAGTACAGTGCATCTCAAGTCTGGAGGAAAGCAGTGTGGCATTCCAAAGTAATGGACTCTATATTGGGCTCTGGGGATTGTTTCTCAGTATGTGGGCTGGTGTGTTGGTGCCATTACACGTGGGAGCATTTTGTGTGCTAGTCTGTGTGTGTATGTTTGATTTCTTAGAAGAATGGTAACCATTTGTTTGTTTGTGCCACCCTGGTTTGCGCTCACAATCAGAGGCTTGTGCGTAGGCTGTTGTGTGTGTGGCCACTGTATACTGGGGAAACCAATGTTGCAGGACCGTACTCCCAAGAGCAAGCCAGTCCGGCTAACAAGCTCTGCTGTGTTACATACAGCTGCTGGAGGACAGTACAACCATGACCCTGTTGAACCTTTTTTTCCCCCTGCACACAAGGAAAATGTGAATGGGACATAAAACACTGCCAGTATTTCACAGAAATTAAAATTGCAAGGTGCCCTTGAGTAAGGAACTTTATAGTTCATGCTGTGCAGGAAGATGTGTGAAGAAATTCACATCAACTTAATAAGATGAGGCAGATGTGATAAATCTGGGTCCATATAATTTTATGTGAATATTAGAAAAGAAAGACTCAAATGTGATTAATGATCATTTAAAAGAAACAGACGTAACTAGCAATTTTTCAAACTGCACTGCATGCTGAGATGCTTGCGCTAATGTTGGTTCATGAAAACCCTGCAAATTGATGTGAAAGAAGGAGCTGAAATGGCAGAAAAGGAAAATATTATCTAAGTTCACTAATTCAATCATCAGAGGTTGGGAAATTTTGTTTTTTCTTTGGCTGATTCTGACATTTCAAAACCAGGCCATTAGCTGTCATTGCAGGTCCATTATTTTATTTCATTTGGCTGATACATTTAATTTATCTGGCATGCTTTTCACCTGGGATTAGAATTTTGCCATTTATTTTCCGTATGGAACATCATTGAGCTAAAGGCTGAAATGACTCACACATAATGTTTACATAGCTGATTCCCTCCACACACAGTCCCTAAAGAACAAACCATAAAGCAGATTATAACATTGGAGCCACTTGATCTGAGACTTTCTGCTTATTGGAACTATTTACTCAGTAATCTAAAGGTGATTGAACGCTCTATCCAGCGCCACATTCATACAAGATGCTCTCAGAAGTCCATTTGAAAACAAAAAGCTTTGGTGGGGTAGGTAATTTGTTTTGTTTATTTTGTAATAAATGTTTTTACCATTGTCTGTACAAGAAAACATTTATTAACCCAGATTCCTTCACGTTCTTTTGACCCAATTATTGTTCAGGAAAACTAAAGATTTTGCTGTCTGCATGACAAATATGAAAATAAGTTTCTCTGAGTGGAGAAACATCCACTCAGGACCTGTCCAAACAAATACAACAATTTAGCAAAACATGTCTTCCCATGTCAATCTGCAAATGAAAATTAAGAATTAAAATTTAGTGGAAGTCATGTAAAATGCTTTCCAAAGTTCAGATTTTTGTGATAAAAGCTGAGAAAGTTCATAACTATGATGTCAAAGGAAACACAAGCAGCAACAGTTTTGTGAGATTCGTTGTGATCTGGGAAATTTCCCTCTTCCATGCTCATATGTCACTAAGCTCCCCTAACACAACTATTGTCTAACATTAATGCATTACATAGACAAACCTGGATGATGAAACGGTGTGCAGCACACGCAGCTTCCTCACATGCAGACTAGCTAACCGTGCCATAAAACTAGGAAATTACCCGGCTACTCTGTAATGAGCAGAATGTCAAGACGTAATTAGATTCTGTACATATGGTACATTTAATTAAAAACTTCTGTACTCAATGGGTATCGATTCCATATTTTATTCCATGACACCTTTTAGCATTTCAAAACTTTCTGCTTGAAATTTCTGTGTGACCACAGTGGACCCGAGTTTTAGGGACCACAACTGCCTGGAAATAGTCGAAATCTGTAAATACGTAAGACCCCAATAACAACACTTACTGTACAATAGTTCAAACACCAAATATACCTTATTATCCATCAGTAAGAATAGTGAAAACAACCTTGGCACTGCCATACAGTCACATCGCGGCTCTTAGGAGTGCAGCCAATCAGAGCCAATGAAAATAAATGGCTCTCTTGGATTGTATCTAGTCCTAAGTAGCATTAAGACCAGGTACTTCAGCTTTCCAAGCTGGACTTTCTTTCAAATATTTTGCTTCGAGAAAAAAATCTGCGAATAGGTGAAAAATGAGCCAAAACTAGCATCACTCTGCTGTGATGCTGTGCTTCAGTTTGTCTCGGTTTTATCCCAGAGTGCTGTTTAAAGTGTTGACTAGAAAAACAAGTTATCAGTTATGAGGAAAGCTGAGTTTGATGTCGTACACTTGACTGCTTGTGTCAGTGTCCATCCATCAATCCCCTCATCTCAATGTTATATTGTGTTGTTTGATTAATTAACATTTATCTATCTAGGTAATATTCCAATGAGATTTAAAACCTTTTTTATTGGAGACCAAGCCAAGATAGGCAGCATAACCCAGCCGAAGCTGGAAAATATGAATTGCCTGATTATTCTGACTCAGACCATCCTTCTGTGTTAATGGTTCAGCATATTTCACACGTCCCACATTAACTACTTTTTCTGGGGCTAAACTCAACACATACCTTCCTTTTAGAGGAGAGTCCCTGCTGTTTGGTGTTTATTGCAGCAGAAGATGGAGCGCTTCCTCGCCTTCGCCTGCAGTAGCAAATTGGGGTGATTTATTACAGCAACAGTCAAGCTAGATTGGGTGTAACTTTATGAATGACAAGCAGAATGTTTTTGGAAGAGTTTGCATGCTCAGCAAATCCTTCCACTGTGAGAAACAAGTTAAATATAGCTGGCAAGAAAAAAAAAAAAATGAAGCAGCAGATTGGTGTCAGCAAGCACTGGTCCTTGTAACAATCTCCATCCTAAACTGATGAAGTAACTTGTTATCACCAAATTATTAAACATTGATTAAAGTCAATTAAATGCATTATTTAACCTAATTTTCAACTGAATTAGTTCATGGAAAAATCACTAAAGCAGAAACATTTCAGTTTGTGGCCTCTAACAAGAATTAAACATTTATGGCACCTTGATTGCGCATTAATCATCAATGATTGTTAATTGGTGTTGTGAAACACCCCAAAGCCATGAGCCAGTGGTGGAAAATTCATTTTTTCTGACTACTTTGGATGCATCGGGTGGCATTATCCACAATGCTGAGTGTCAACAGCGCCAAAGGCTTACATGGGCAGTCTGTCACTTTGTCCCAGTTCTGCTCCCTGTCGTCTCCAAAGCCTCTCCTCATGTTGAATCTCACACTCTCAGAGGTGCCAAATGCTCAAGATGACACCCTTCTGCACCTACAGTGAACCTCACACTTTTTGCACTGTTTTTGGATCTATTTTGATAAGGATTTATGCTTCAATAGAATCTTCTTTACCATAAAAACAGAAAAACTGCAAATCACATAAGAGCAACAAAGGTAGAGTAATAGAAGCTTGGATAAGTCTCAGCTAAAAATCAAAGTTTCCTTCATAATCAGTTCAGTCACAAATGGAGCCTGGAGCGGTGGCACTAAATCATGCAAGAGCGAATGCACACTTTAATAAAAAGTGTGTGCGCAGCGTGTATCGGATGGATGGTGCCAGGCTGGATCGGCGCAGGACGGAGTGACACCGGTGGCGAGCTAATGACATGAGCCTCAAGCTGTTCTCGCACCTGCCACAGCTCTGCCTCATTCGCCTGACATTAACATTGAGAAAAAAAAGGGGCCATCTCAAACCACACACAGATACACAAAGCTGGTCATGCAATTGCTCCACACACAAACACAGTTATGGAAGCACACATCCACAAACTCTCAATTGCTCACGCACAAAACAAGCAAACAGGCCATTATCCTTGAGTGCCCAATTAGGCAGTAAATGAGAGAGCTTACTTGTTGACGGGAGAGAGCACTCATGACTGGATGACATGATCTGGCAAACCATGAATTGTTAAGGTAATCACACAAAGGTTTCCTTAAAGCTCATTTTGTTACAGTTTGATTTAACCTTCTATCCATTTTTGCATTACATAGCTGCTCCTTAAGTGACTCATTTGGATCCACAAGTTAGTCAAAATTTCCAGTAAATACCCAACCCATTCTCTCAACGTAACAACCTGAGAGTCAGCATTAAATTAAATAACACAAAGTCACATTGTCTACAGAGGTTGTCATTCAAGAAAATAAGGGCGTTCATTGGTTCGTCTTGGTTTTGGATTAGGTGAATCATTGGATTTTCAAGTTGTGGTTCTCAGCATGCACCATCCTGCATGTCCCATCCAAAGAATAAATTCCCTTTGCAGTTCTTCATCAATTTCTACAAAGACCTATTAAAGGTTTGTCATTATAAGCCAGGTGTGTTAAAACAGAGTCACCTAAGACCCACAGGCAGGACCCAGAGGACAAGACACTGGGGACGACGAGTTTGGGCAAAAGTATGTTTTCAATTCCTACCTGTGTGATGCAATGAATGGAGTGTGATATTAAAAGATTAATATGATCTGAACAGAGTACTATTTTCGTATCTTCTGTCAAACTGTTTATAACCTTTAGACATAGCCTACACACACAATTTATTAGGAACGACCGTTTGTTTGCCAACACAAACAGTTGATCTGCAAAGTACACTAGCAACTTTCTCTAGGTACATGGACATAGTTAAAATGACTTGCTGAAGTTCAAACTGGGCATCAGAAGGGGCAAGAAAAAGGATTCAAGTGACTTTGAATGTCACATGTTTGTTTCCATACGGGCGAGTCTGACTACTTTACGACAGATCTATTCGGACTTTCTCATGCAAACATCTCTCAGGTTAACAAAGATTGGTCCAAAATAGAGAAAATATTCAGTGAGCGGTGGATAAGTGGACAACAACAGAAGGTTAAAAAAAACAACAACTCTTGTTACAACCCAGGTATGTGAAATACCATCTGTGATAACACACCTGAGACCTTGAAACAGATGGGCAGTATTAGCAGAAGACCACACCGGGAGTCACTCCCGTAAACTAAGACTAAGAAACTAAAATTGGACAATATCAGGTTGGAAAATCCAATGAGCCTCAATTTCACCTGGAAGTTTCAGGTGATAGACATAAGAAGAAAGAAGAAAGAATACAGATGGTATTTCACACCAGAATGTGGTGGTTTTGTGATGGTGAGATAAATATTTTTGATTTACTTTAAGCCCCTCAGGAATTGATTACTGTTTAAGGTCTACATACAATCTAATTACCGATGCTGACAATGTTCATCTAACTTTTTTGATGTGGTATAGGAGGAGATTTGCAGCTGACAAATCTGCAAAATGTCCTTGGTGATGTTCTGTCAATATGTGTCAATATGGACTAAACTCTCTAAAGAATGATCACTTTTTAAATATATGTATGTTGTGAAGAATAAAGGCAGCTCTACAGGGAAACATGGGTCCAACCTGACCCAGATCCTTTCAAAATGAAAGGATAAAACACAATATTGTGACAGGGGTAAAGTAGTCCTATAATGTAACACCCATATTGTATGTTATCTGCCATTTCAACCATGCAAATACATTCCAACTAACTGAACACAACAGTATTAAAGATATGTTTTTTTTGTTTGTTTTTAAGGTGTTTATAGTGTTTATGTGCATGGAAACAAATTTATCTGGTCCAAAATTTAAAATATTTGATTTGATTGTTCCAATTATTTCAAGTAGGTTTTTTTTATAGCTGCAAAAAAAATTTAATTTCATATTCTTTACTCAAATTTATGGTCCTATATTGTAGTTTTGCATTCTCCAAATTTTCTATTAAACCAAGTGTGATTGTTTTTTCATTTAAATACTGATTGAAAACATTTCTATTCATTCATGAGAAAAGAGAAATTCTTAATGTTGCTCTCTAAATGTCATGCACCCAGTGATATCTTAGGTTATGATAGACTAAAACGTCTTTGCAGAACCGTCTGCACTTACGTGTTGTACGTGAGGCTGCGCTGTGTCTGATTTCTGTGGTGTGATGACACATTTTACTGTCCTCAGGCAGGGTATGAGTGAACTGAGGTATTTTACTGCAGTTTATGGGAGACAGAAGCACTGAGTACCATCATACATCTGCTGCTGTCCTGCTTAAGTGCCGTTAAATCTGTTCCATGAGAAAATCTTTGCCATCGTAGCAGTGAGGTAGGCCAAGCCAAGCTAGATTTTGGCAGAGCTACATGAGGACAAAGTTACATAACACCATTTCTTTACCCTCTCTCAGACCCATTTTCCTCAGTTGCTTTTAGTCATTTTTTCTTTTTATGGTTTAGGCAACTTTTCTGCATTTTACTTTCTCATGAGACCACATAAAATCTGTGCTATGCCCCTCCTTTTTTTGTTCTTGACTCACTTGTCTGCTTGTGCAGTTTTGCTAAACCCCAAGACTTAACCAAGAGTTTGCAACACACAGACACAGACATTCCTCCAGAGGCTTATTGCAGCAAACAGTCTGTAGTCCATCATCAAGTAGACAGTCAGTGTGTTTTGCAGAACTCAACACCACATTATATAATAGGAGGTGAGTCATTGATTCATTCCTTCAGTCCTACCACATGTATTTTTAATTTGCTCAGTGAGCTTCTTCTTACAGTCCTATGTCCTGGTATGTCCCTCTCACACCCGCTGTACTTCTTCACTAAATAAATAACTCTGCATGGTGGTGCAGTTTTAACTACCAAAAACATTGGAGTCTATCCAAAAAAGAATTTTGACAAATTTCTTGCATCACTTCAGAATGGTAGAAAAAGCACCACAAATACCATAGACTGTCAAGCTACCAGCTAAAACTATTGCTTTCTGAATGAGGTAATCCAACAGTCACCTCTGTAGTAACCTTGTTGCAGTAATTTATAAGTTTAAAATTTGCAGCTAAAGATTAGTGATGGCGGTAGTAGAATCCTGTATTGGTGTCGGACCTGATTCTGATGTCTTTCTTGGATGGAACATTGAGCTGAAGCCACTGATCCAGAACTTATGGTTCTGTGCTGCTGGCAGCCAATCAAACAGTTGAACTTGTAAATGTAAAAATCTGATGTGTTCAAACAGGTAATTTTGCATGAACAATTCTTTAGGTCTCTCCTCCTAAAAGAGGAATCATAACTATGTAATAAAGGAGAAATATTTAAAAATCAATACAAAAGGATAGCAAAAATTTGTTCCTTCACATTTTCCATTTCATAATCATCACACTCTTCCAGACAAATATTTTAAACTTGTGTCACACTTTTCATAACATTCTAACAATTTGAGTTCAATATTTTGAGGTTGTTTGGTTTATTAGCAATTTATGTTTTCTGCCATAGCACCACATAATTCAAATCTTTGATATCTAAGCGACCCAGTTTTAAAAACCATTGGTGTTATTCAAAAACCTACTGAAAGAATATGGGTATTTTAAATATTTGTATAATTAGTGTATTTAACTGTCACAAAATGACTACTTGTATTGACTAAAACCCTAGATGTGGAAAATGTTTTACTTCGATGTAAATAAATGTAAAGAAACACTTTATTTTACAGACTAAATTTCAAGAGATAACTTCAGGAAACACAATCATTTTTCCATAACAGAATTCACAAGACTGTGCAAGCACCCTGGTTGTGGATGACATAATGGAGACAAATAGAAGTGAGGAAATCACAAAAGTTCCACTTTGACTTTGGGGAGAAATCCCCAGGTGCTCTTCATCCTGCGGCAGTTTGCTTTGGGCCCATTACAAACAACACTCTCAAATATTAACATCACTAGCACCGCTCAGGCCACTGTCTTTAGAAAAACTAGTAGCTCTTATGTCACTGTCACCAGGTTTGCAGTTTAGAAGAAATTGTCAATAGACATTTGCTTCTGCGTATGCTTCAAAATTGGCAGAGAATGCACCAAATCATTGCTTTTGTGTAGTTTTATGCTACATTACACAACTCTCTGCAAGGAATCTGCACCTTCCCTACAATTGCACGCACCTTTTGAGGAGTTATGGAAGAAATGTCTCTCAATCACTGTGCTTATGTCACCCAACATAGGCGACATAATGCACATGGAGCTGCAACATGTAAAGAGTTTCTGGAAAAACAAAGCCAGAGTCTTTGGATGCTCAGCAGTCTGCTGCTTCACACAACCATCCTGCTTATTTACATGCAGAAACAAAATCATATTTTGATGTTTATATTTGGAGGCACTGTTTTGTTTCAGCTGAATGTTTTACATTCACACAGTTGATGCTTTTTTACAAAAGTTTGTTCCATATTTGAATAATAGAAAAAGTATACATACCCAGTGAACCTACAAATTGTATGTAAATAGAAGTTAAGTACCTTTAAACAGACATATTTGGAAGATTTCCACACATATTCTGAACTTCAAAGAAAATACCCAGAAAAAATTAAAGCTTATAGCTGAAAAAAGGTTGTCAGAATAAAAAATGTCACTGTCAAATGCTCATAATATGTTTGGCACTAATATAGTAGACTCAAGTTTTTCGAGTTTTTTAGTGTTACATCCTTTAGTTTCATTTACACACAGTATAATTTCATCCATGCTTGTAGACATTAAATATAAATAAAAGTTTCTTAGATGACATGATTAATTAATGATTTTGTTGCTGGATCTATTGGCTTTTCTGACTAGACTAACAATCTTTTAAATCTTTAAAAACTCCAGTTAACACAGTTACTGTCTGCATGTGTTGTGCTTCCAAGAGTCTGTATAGGATTTAACTGTATTGGATTTAACAGCAACTGAAAGTTTAGACATGAATGCAATTTAGTGATATTCTGCAACACTAACAACAGCTTGATTGAAAACAAAATAGTTAAGTAAAGATATTTTGCATCAGAAAGTCAGCAGACATACAAATCTGATTTATTCCCAATGTCTCATGATGATAGAACGGTAAAGATGATGTTGGGCATCACCACTGGTTTGCCCAACCACAGGTAAACCACCATTGGTTGGTCAAATGGTTTCAATTATGTGTTATTTACACAATTCTCACATAAATAATACATGCAAATTATTTATCTGAGTGGGATACTGTGAACAAAATTTGCCCATTAATTTGCTTTCTAACCAAAAAGTATGTGGAAAGACTTTGAATTTTGATTTTGCAGTTACTCAGTCCTTTATTTAGTGGAAGTAACACTGTCACAACCATGACTTGATCTCCAGAAAGCCCACCCAAGAGAAATGATGCTTGCATGATGTTTAGGAAAAAAAGAATGCCAATTAAAGTAGAAACCAGTAAAAACATAAACTTTATTGTGTTCCTGTTTCATCTGCCGTCATTGTCCATCAACATAAAACTGCCCCTTATAATTATGCTTTCCACATCAATTACATTTCCCAGGTCTTTTGATATTGGAGCATTACAGTAAGTAAGAGAAGTTGGTTAACCAAAGCCCCTTTTTAGTGGATCAGCAAGTAAATATTGAGCTAAATGTTGAATGGCAACAAAACACAAGACATGAATTCCTTACTGGAGTTAATTGCTGTATTTCATGGGAAAATAATTCCACTCTCTTGCTAAGTTTGATTGTTTTTTAAAAGAAATTCTGTTTTCTCATATCATTTCTCAAACTTTTTTTGCCAATTTGTCAAAAAAAAAAAAAATCATGATTTATATTAAATGTTTCACACTTATATAGAATGTTAATATAAAATGACCACGATGCATTTATTGATAATTAAAATGAGTAGCTAAAATGGGCTCTACCTTGTTTGCAGTCTGTTTCTGAATGGGTGGAGACAAAGTGTCTGTAGCTGTTGTCTCCTGCCCATCCCAATGAAAATGTACAAAATGTGCGACAGGGATCATGTGAAGTCATCAGCATTCCAGACACAACAGACAGATGTTATTTTTATTGCAGCTGGCATTTTCAAACAAAACAGACCGAAGAACTGGTTCCCCTAAATTCCTGCAGTGTGTTTACATCTGAACCAAAAGAGGAATCATTTGGACAGTGGCTATTTGGACATTCCTGACAGCGAGAGACCTCCCACATCCTCCCCTTGATATATCGCTGTTCTTCAGCGCTTCTTCTTGACCAACCCACTAACCGTTGATTAAAGGATCATATCTTTTTAAATTGCTTCAATAAAATTATGTGTTTTTTTATTATTTGAATGTGTTATTTGGGCAGGTATGTAACTTTGAGAGCAATCTAAATGTAATGTCATTTTAATTGTGCTATAATTGGACTGTTAAACAAATGGCAGCTGTCATAAATAGTTTAATTAATCAAACATAAAGATGCTTTTTACAAGGCACACAAAAAACTCAACTCTATATTAATGCCTTTGACTAAGAAAATTACACACACTCACACAAACCTCCCACAAACAAAAGGAAGATATAACTGGCAGAAGAGGCTTGTTCCTCTAATGCCAAAGTAAACAGAAAAGAAGAATCCTCCCTCCTTTTCACAGGCTATAATAAACAGCATCTAAATGTCATCAACGAGACATGCCAGGCCAGGCCTTTATTGGGATTGATGTGAGACCATGCTCCCACTGTGATACACCTTCCGCTGGTGAGGGGCCAGGGGGTTCACATGGCCGCTCGCCCACTGTGAGGTCCATCTGTGTGGGGGATGCTGCAGCGCCTGGCCCCTTCGCCTGTGGAGGAGATGGATCTCTTACAGGTGCCTCTGCCAGAACGGACCAATTAGGAATCAGAGGGAAGATTGCACAGAAAGACACAGCTCTGATCACAGTGAGGCATGCATTAAAAACAAAACTGACATTCACTCACAGCGAGGAACTCGTAATGTGTTTAACACGTCTCATGTAAGTGACAAATGGAAATGTGGTTATAATTTTCTCCTTATTGAATGGTCAATTTCACTGACCTTGTTCTTATTAAAAAATCAGAAGCCATTCCAGATTCTCTTCTATTTTAGACCAAATAGAAAATCTTCATAAAATCTTCTCAGACTTGGATGCACTAGGCAGTAATCCTCACATTATGAATCACTGCTACAGAATGTATTTATGCATTTCATTAAACACAAACTTTGAGATTGATAATGCAATTGCACAAATGGTCTTCCATTTAAAGATAATTTTTATGCAGCTTAAGCAATACAGTACATGACTTTGTGCAATTACATGTTATTATTAAATGTGTTTTAACTAACAATGTTCTGTGAAGATGCAGAACTATAGAAAACTGTGTGGTGGGAAAGAGAAAAACCATAATACTGTTGAAATTGGATAATTAAATGTGCTATGTGAACTTATCATCCCACAAACTGGTTCAGGGCTGGACTTTCAATTATAAAACCTACAACATTTTCAGCTAGTAGAACCAGCTATTTAATGTATTTCACTTTTTATTTAATTTCTACTAAAACTATTTTTCTTCTATTTCAGCTTTCGTCTTCAGGAGTCACCACAGTGTTTCATCTTTAGTCCTGTACTCCTCTACTCTGACACCAACTAACTTCAAGTTGTCTTTCACAACGTTCATAGATCTACTTTTTGCTCTTCTTCTCAGCCTCCTGCCCTGTGGCTCCATGCTCAGCATCTTTCCACGAACATAATCATAGTCTCTCCTCTGAACATGTCTAAACCAACTGTCTGGGCTCTTTGACTTTATCTCTTAAACATCTAACATGAGCTGTCCATCTAATGTATTCTTATCTATCCTTGTCACTCCCAAAGAGAACCTCAACATCTTGACCTCTGCAATCTCCAGTTCTAACATCTGTCGTTTATTCACTGGCAGTTTTTCTAAACCATACAAGTGTTTGGTTCACCTTTCCTTGCATTGTTGCTGATGAAAGGATGATCAGACCTGACACTTTTCTCCACCCATTTCAAACTGCTTGAACATTGTTTACCTCTTTTCCACACTCTTCATTCCTCTTTACTGTTGACCCTCAATTCTTTAGGTCCTCTATCTTATTTACTTCTACTCCCTTACATTCCTTCTCTGCATCATGTCCACCAACTTTCTAGTTTTACATGTTACAGTTCCAGCATTCAAAGTCCCTACTCTCGGTTTCGCACTCTTGCCTTTCCTCTTGTCTCTCCTATGAACATGCCTTCCTCCTGTCCTCCATCAACCAACAGTAGTTCAGTTTCCACCAGCAGCCTGTAAGTCAGCAGCCCCTGTAGCGGCTGTTGTTAACCTGGGCCTAGACTAATTTGGCATGAATTTCTTGTTTAGGACTTACATACTTAAACTGGCTGTGGTTTTATACCAGATTTTGCATATGTGGGAGATCCAGGACACACATTAATCTGCAAAGGGGCTGTAATTTTGTGAACTACTGGAAAGATTTCAGCTGCAGGCCTGTTATTGTGTTCAGCTGAATTCAGACAGTATGGAGCTGCTCAAGAACAAAAACACAACAGTTTCATGCATGTATGCTCCATGTGTCCTTGCAGATGTAGAAAAATGCCTCCATAACAGAATAGACAAGCAATAATGAAAAAGCAGCGCATGCCATCTCTGTCACCAGTCACCCTAATCTGTATGTCTTTACTTTGTCAGCTTCCTCAATAATCTGCTCCAGCAGTTAATCATACAATTCCTCTTCCATAATAAAACCTTTGTCATCTAACGAACATCACTCCATATCCACTGGAAACAGAAAAATAAATGTGATGTCAAAAATAAGATTTGTTTACTGAAGCAAAAGTGCCTGCAACTTACACACTGCAATGCCAAACAAAACTTGACTCGTGCCATGTGACACACAGGCCAAAGGAAAGGAGGGCTCTTCCCCAAGCAACCAGTTCACAAGTTGGCTTCTGCTAAAAATTATTTTAAACCCCAATTTCATTACCACTACTGTCCTGCTTTCAACAGGCGCCACCTGTTATACAGGCTCTGTTATTTTTATTCTTTGAAAAAGACTAACAGGTCATGTTCAAAGCTGACTATGCTGCTATTTAGACTTTGCATCTCCATTGGTCACATACTTTGAGAAGTGTAAAGTTAGTGGAGCTTTACGTCAAATCATGGAGAGACATTCCTTTCTAATCCTTATATCCTTAAAAAACGTTTTCTATATCAATAATGGCAAAAAGGCTGAAAATGTATTTATACATGGTCAAAATTATACGTTTTGGGTGGCTATAGACAGTATTGAGACCTCCTCCATCACAATGACAAAAATCATTTTGTTAAATTATTAACAAAAATCTCTAGACACAGTAAGAATATTGACTGAATTATTTGGTTTTACAGGATGGTTAAGTTCTGCTTGTAAAAGATGAAAACCAATTTATTGATTTTTGTATAATAAATAGCCATTAACAACAATTTCATGAATTTGTATCTATTTCCTTGATGCTCATTTTAACCTTTAAGTGGTTAGTCAAATAACTTATGTTGAGTCTGGGCCTCTATCTCTTTTTGCCTCTTGATTAATAACATCTGTGATCTAGCATTTTGTTGAACAACCAAAGTCATTTCTCAAGAAAATTATTCTCAGGATTTCGCACATGTGCCAGAAACCAAAGTTATAGTTTTGTAATTAGAACTTCCTGGCTATGTCAACACTCGCCCCAAACAAGGAGGGAATTTTCCGTGAATGTTTAGTACAGCTTGAAGTTCTCCCTTGAAAACCTTTTTCTTTCCCATGAACCCTTTTCAATCGAAAACAATGCCGTTCTTGGCACGGTGTGGTGAATTTAAAGTTCTGAGAACTGCTATGGAGGTCCAAGAAATCCTGCCAGGTTCGTAGAATCCACAAGGAATTTCAGAACACCTTCAGGGAATTCGCCAGACATTCGAGAGAACAAATTGTTTTGACTTGTTAATCAAAGTGAGTTTTGTCCCAAAGCATCCATTTTACACTACATAAATTATTGTAAGGTACAAAGACAACATGAGCTGGTCCGCTGCTGTTAGACTACCTTTTTTAGATGTGGGCGGAGTTGCAGGAAGGTAAATAGCAGCCAAGCTTATCTGGTAACTCCAAGCTGTGGAATGTCATACATATCCAAACAGTTGTGATTTGAAGCTTTGAAAGGTGACAGCCAAGTGTACTTAACTCTGACAGCAAACAAACAAGGCATTTCTGCTGGGAGACAAAGCATGAAGGTTCTCATACCGGTGACTCATCCCTTCTGTATTATCTCACAACAGTTGGCTAGTTGCTTAATCTCTTGCCAAGCTATGTGACAGAGTTAAACGCAAGCCGTTTCAAAATCTATCAGATCTAACTTTATATTTTGGATACACAGGATATGTTGAGTCATTCACTGCGAAGTTAAGTAGAAAAACTTACAAAAAACACACAAACTCATTTTTGAATTAACAGCAATCCACTAAATGTCAAAACCATTAAGATTTTAGCCATGAAGCTAAAAGTTCCACATGGTAATCAAAGCTGAGGATTTTTCTTCAGAACTCTGTTTTCTACTTCAGCTCCCTGCAGAAGCATCACCTCAGCCTGAGGCGACATGACAGCTTATCATTATAACTGTCGAGCTTTGGTACACCAACTTGATCCACATCAGTCACTCGCTGTGAAACGCAGCAATATGAAGCAAAAAAAGAGACAGTGTAATAAATGTGAATGTATTCTGCTTTGACTAGATTGAGCAAATATATGAAGAGTGCATAATGTAAAGCATCATGAGCACCAAAGAGATGATGAACCATACCGATGACGTCGCCTGGAGATAAATGTTCAAGCTATTTCGTTGACGAGAAAGAATGGGAAAACTGTGTGACAGCACCCAGCATGATTTTAATGGGATATCTGAACGCTGCTTCATTCTCAGCTGTCTGTGGAAGACTACCTTCAAATAAAACCCATTTGCATTAATATAAAGGCAATTGTGTGCTCATGATTCAGTCTGAATGGGACATTTCACTAGTTGAAATATTCTGTTCAAATATAATTTTCAAGAAAGCATGATGTAAAAATAATTGTATTGGATGGATTACTAAGTTGGGGTTTAAGGTTCTGAAACAGGGTCCAGGTTTTAGATGTGTCCCTGTTCCAAGACCTGAATGAAATAGCTGAGTTAATATTAGCTGGCTCCTGCTTCATCCTTATGTTTTAGATGACCATTGGCACAATGATCAGTATTGTCAACCCTGCTCAAACATTACTGGTTGCCTGTAGTAACAACTCAGCTTTTTTTCCCCCTTTTTTTTAAAAATGAAGTAAAATCCAGTTTTGCAAAGACCTGGATTTTTCTGTAACAATCCGATTGTATCTCAATTCCCATTCTATCTGACAAGTCAGTTGGATCATAGTCATACACTGCTCTATTGTATGGTAAATCCTCACTTACACAGCAGACCAGACCAAACATGCTCTTTATGAGAATTGGTATGAGTTTCCTAATGCTCATGCAGGCTGGCAGGAGTGCAGCCACAATAAAGTGTTACAGATTTATTTTTCCCATGGCCCGCTGCCAGCTTCTCTTCTTAACAATGGTGTAACGTAGATCTGACTGCCTGTGCCTGCTTGTCCCTGAGAAACTCTAGAGGAGGTGTTGCTGTGAGGTAATACGAGGTCCCTGTGCAGGAGCCGACATGCCACGGCTTCTCTGACATGCAGGAGATATGGCTCAGCCAATCTGCTCCTTTTTTTGGTTCGCTGCTTCAATAGGAGCTTAACCTTTAATGCCCTTTTTTGCTCTGCAGACTGAGAAATATTGAGTGTTATATCCTAATTTAATGTTGCAGCTCTTTGAGCAAAGGGTAGTTAAATACACAAAATAATTACTTGGGTGTTATTACATGCTTTTCTGTATACATTCATATTTCATATTCATTATTAACATTATTACTAACTATAAATGTAAGGAGTGTCCCAATCAGATTGTGGTTCAGATCAAAGCATGTAATAATGATCAGCATTGGAGTCACAAATTAATTTTGTTAGTTGCATGCCCAGTGACAACATTTAACCTGTCCAGCTTTTTTTAGATCCAGTTTTAAGCACAGTCTTTTAGGTTGTGAACATTAATTTGTTGAGCAAATTAAGTGCAAGCAAACACATACTGCATTTAAAGCTGCAGTACAAAACCTTTTTAAAAAATACATTTTTACATATTATTTGAAACTGTCATTATGTCTTGACAGTAAGAACCCCAGTAGAAACAATAAATGAGAGCCTGGAGGCGGGTCTTAGGGCTGATAATCACAAACTTATGTGCTGCTGCTCAACCTCTCTATCCTTCCCACACTTGGTCTCCGCCATGTTGCAGCTAGCATTGCATGTTGTGAATGCTCATGCTAGTTAGCAAACCACTAACGACCGCCAATAAATGGTTTTCCTGTAACTTTAAGTTATTTCTCTGCTACTAGAGGAATCACACAATGAATCAACTGAGCTGGGGTTGCGCTGAGCTCTGAATGAGCTTTTGCAATAACAGATTTGACTCACAATGTTCATTTGTTCATTAAAAACACCCCCTGAGTTGCAAATGGGAAAAATATTGTTTACAGAGTTTAGATACCACTTGAAATAAATGTCATTCAGGACCATTTTTGCTACCATTTTGAACTGTCAACCAACAAACATCCAAGAAAAAGATCCATAATGGTCTGCAAGGTCAAAAAACAACCTGAAGTACCCTAAAAGCACCTAAAGCCTGTGTCAGTGGTTAATGGTAACATGAGTCAACCATTAGAACATTTTGCAGCAAATATCAGCATGACAGGGCTGCCTCAGGTGTCCGCAAAGAGCAGTGTTACCTCTTGCACTTTAATTGATCTATCTTTTATACGCTCAACTAATGCAAGTTGGAATATCACAAAAACAGACAATTCTTTCATTGAAAATCATCATCTTCCTAAGCCAAAAGTTTGATGAAAAGAGCACTTTGTTATAAAATATTTAATGTGAAAAGACGTCAGCACAAAGACATCTGTTGATGTGTAATTGTGATTTTAAAGCTTTTCTAGAGTAAATCTGTACAAGTCAACAAAATCCAGTGTAAAGACTTATTGGTACTTTTTTTGTTCCTCTAAGTAGGTTTAGAAATGATAACTGGCTGGCCCAAAAAAGCCATTAGATATTCACAAGTTTCATAGTGACAGAAAAGTTTCCCCTGGAAAAAACGGGGTTACTGGTAGTATAGTTGTCAGTGGTCAAAGGAACTATAGATGATGCAGGCTTGTTTTATTCATCTTTGATTTAGTATGCCTGCTTATCATGCCTTTTGATTTTCACATTCTTATTCTGTTAAGTTCTAAAATGATAACCTCCTTTAAAATTGTCTCATTATTATCTATATCAAAATATGCAACCACTGCTCGGCAACGAATGGTGAAGGCCCCATTTGGGAGTACATATAGAACAATCCAGGTCATTTGGATTATGTGAAACAAATCAACTTGTCTCCTCAGGGTTGCCCTGACTTTGATAGTGTGAACCGGTTCTCCTGCGCAGTCTTGCCAGGCGAGCCAATTCATACAGAGTGCTGCAGGCTATTCTGCTGGTGCTGTCAGTCCTTCTCACTGTCCTCAAGCTCCCTTCCCCCAGCACAGAGAAAAATGCAGGACTTTAGGAACAGGACATACAATCATAAATATGGATGTACGCTATAGTTTATTTGCTCAAATTATCACTTCCTACATCCTGCAGGAAAGCTTGATTCACGAACTAAGTGTGAGTGTAACAAAACAGAAATAATTTGTGTTATCAATATTGTGTTTATTGATATTTCACAATGTGATTATGAGAAAAAGATAGAAAAAAGTTCATTCATAAAGTATATCAAAAATAATATCAGGGAAGATAAAAGGAATACATCAGATGGGATGAGTAATAACTTGTATCTCATAAACAAGGGTATTTCTGCAGGATGGCCTGGAGCAACATGTAGTAACACAAACTGTACTATCATCATGTCAATTACCATTTCTCAGATGGACAGGAGGATTAGTGCAGAGGCCTGTGATGTATCAGTTACTATCCACACACTAAACCAGTGAAAAAAAGAGATTACGTAATTTTATATACAGACTGCCTATTTATCATCATCAAGAATAACTCAAATGTATATAAACAATCATAAGAAAAACATTACACAACTTAGTGTTGCATTTATGTTGACTGCAATGGACTGGTGACCTGTCCAGTGTGACAAGTCTATCGGTTGGAACGCTGGAGGCAGGCAGCAGCTTCCCCTGCGACCATGCCAGGTCGAACAGGACGACATTGGATGGATGGATGGATGGATGGATGGATGGATGGATGGATGGGAACTTTATCATGCTTGACTAGGTAGCAGTAAAATGCACAGGTCTTCTAGTTGTAAAGCAAGCCTTAAGCTGATTTTAATATAACGCTTTGGAAGCAAAATATGTTTTTAAATCGATTTATTTTGTTGGTGGGACTCATTTCACTTATGTCTGTTTAAAAATCACAAACTTTTCTGATGGTTATTTAATAGTGTCACACAAGCTTTGCAGAATGAAAGCTCAAAGTCACTTCCCTCTGTAAGATTTCCAAAAAGAAGTAATTATTCATATCTAAAGAATTTAGTTGGACACCAAAGCCAATTCGTATTATGTGTAAGATGACGTGCATGTTGTTAGTGAATCAAACTGCTGACTGAACCTGTGACCCTATTACAAACCCCGGACCTATCAGCTGATAGTCATGTTTGGCTTTGCTTAGGCAAAATAAAGAGATCTTTGAGTCAAAAAATATTTTGCATATTGAAAGAATATCACTGAATAAGAAATGCAACTTTCATTTCTTACCACTGAGAAGTGTTGAGTTCCAGTGATTGCACAAACATAAATGTAGCGGACGTTGGAGACAATGTGTGCTACTGCAAGTGCAGAATGGTTTAGATCACATCACATCTTTTCCACAAATAGATAAATTCACTAATAATGAACCATGAAGAGGTGGCGTTCCACTGTATAAAGAGATTTCTATCAGTTCAGACAGCATATATACTATAATACAACTTTTCAGTATTTAAAAGTGAATTACAAAGCATATTGTGAAAATAATAATATCAATGATAATAATAAAAAAGGAAAATAAAAAATATATCAACAGTTTAAACAGTCTGGATAATATCTCCCAATTGCTCAACTCAAAAAGGAACACTTCAATATTCATGAGCAGTCTTTAAAAATCCCAGGAACTCCCAAGCATTGATAGCTTTTTCTAACACCGATGTCGAAGTGTGCATGACTTAGCTTTTTAAAACCGTAGGCATAACTGCTCGCAATTGATTTCCTGCTGAGGACTGAATGATGTACAAATATCCCCTCAAGAGCTTCCCTCATATTTTAGTCACATCCAATATCTGCAATTACTGAGATTGGATTTATTTACACTGAGCTAATTTTCAGAGAAAATCAGGGTTGTTGTTTGGGAAAGTCATGCACATTATGTTCCCTTTAGACAATCTATATAACAGAAATAAAAAGAACACAAACTTGGAAACAAACATTCCTGTTCTTGTGAAGTTTGTTCTGCTTTGCCTCTCATGATCTAACAGAAATAATCAAGAATTCAAAAGCCTGCTGTTCCACTCCCCCTTTGGCCCAGAGGGTACAGAAACAACAAGTTGAAACACATCTGAGTGCAATCATAATGGGAAGCAATGTGCTCATCTGTTGCAGGCGACCGCAAAACACCATCAAGGGCATTTTCCCATGATGCCACTGCAACCTGCTGTAATTAAATTCTGACAAAGCTGCATTTAAATGCTGCAAGAACACAGAGTTTGATCATTTCCTGGCACTGTACAGCAGGGCAGATGTAACCTGGATGGGATTTTGCTCAAATTGCCACAAACAGGAGTTTTCTCCTGGCAGGAACATGACGATCCAGCTTGCCATCAATATCATGACTCAAATCACTGTCACTGGGTAGCAATTATACTGGTTTGGAAGTCAGCACCAGGACAGAAATGAACGATAGTAAGCTTTGCAATAAAATAAAAGCTAGAGGAAAAAGAATTAATAAAATGAAATAAAGTACATTTATCAGTTAAAATTCAGAAAGGCAAATACCGTTTTAATGTTTTTGATCATATGTTGTGTCAAGACATTCAAGCAACATGTCAAATCTTTTCTGGGCTAACAATCTCTTTCCTTCAAACGTTTTTCCCTCCACCTCTCACAGGTTTGCCATGGAGGTTATTCAACACTGGAGCAGTTAGTCCTGGGGGCTTTCCTTGCACTTTTGACTGACATTGAGAATAAAGCCCTGAATAAAGCTAATTAATAACTTAAATCTTTCATAGATTTTGCTGTGGTCATTTTTGTAGAGGATGCTATAGTTAAAATAAAAAGAGTTTTTAAAAATTAGCTCTAAGGTAAAGACTGGAGATGTATTCAGGACCTCTCAATTAATTGCCAGAAAAGATTTGCAAAATGCAGACAGTGATGAAACCTGCATGAATGGTTTTCTCTGCTTGTGCACTGAACCCAAAATTTTCTGTCTGAATATCAGTCAAGCTGCAAAGACTATCAGCACCAGTTAATTTCTGTCATCCTGACTGATAAAATTCTCACTAAAAAAGTCAGTGAAGTCTTACAGCTTGTTCCTTTTCTTTGATCAGGTTCCAGTTTTATTTGGCGTTGATGTGAAAGCATTTAGTTGAGATACATGACACAAGAAACTGGTTGGGGCGACTTATTCTCCAACATCTGGAAATTTTTGAATTACTGGTTTATCTTCTGGTGTCCTATTCTTTAATTCAACAGCCAACTGTCATAATCTGTAGATCCTTGTGACAAAATAAACCATAAACTTCCTTTCTCATTTTTTAAGTTACTCCTGGAGGAAATCAATTCAGTTTATTTATATATAGCTAATTGACAATTTTAGTCTCAAGGCACTGCACAAAAATTGTTTCAATTCCATCACACACATGTTCCAGTTTACCTTCAAACAGTGCAGTATGCTCAATATTCAAAATAGTTTTTATCTAAGGAAAGCCAGCAGATTGTATCGAGTCATTGATTCAATGAAAAGTAACTGAGTCTCTGAGTCTGTCCATGAACTGTGAGTTTAACTTGTTTGGTTCCAGAACAGCAGATATTAACTTCAGTGAACACAAGCAAAGAAATGAAAGAGCACCAATAACTTATTCACTAATGCAAATGCTAAAAAAGAAATATTGTGCTGTAAGAGCAGGAAGTCCACTTTCAAATCTATCAGGAAGATACTTCCATTTATTCTGTAAAAATAAACACCACAGCAGCATCACACTGAGGAAGAGCTTTCGTGATAAACAGCTGCCTGAATCAATGTGTTATGAAACCAATGCTGCCTTAATTTATGATTTATCACCACTTTCAGTGATAGCCTATAGGTGAAAGAGAGCAGGACTGAATGAAATGTTTTTCATTTTGGTGCAATAGATAAGGCAAAAAGCAGACGAGTCTACAATCAAGCAGAATCAAAGCTAAACATATAAATCAGAAAGTTAAGACCTGATTTTCTTCATATTTCACAGACTATTAAAGTAAATATTAGTTCAGCAGCTGTGGTAACTGAAACATTCAACAGAGTACTGCTTTAGCAGAATTATTATATATATTGTTTTTATTTAAGACATTTATTTTGAGTCACATATTTCAAGACTAGAAAAATACAACACAGCTTGGTACAGTGGGTTTTCCAATAAATACATTAATATCTTAGTTTTAAATATTATACAGTAAATTGTAAATATCAACTGTTAACGAAGGTTTCATACTGGGAGAATTTCATTTTTGTTATTAGGATAATATGTATTTTGAACATTATGTCAATAAAATAGACAATAAATTCTAATATTTTGGGAGATGTTTTACATCTCAAATGTGTTAGCTAGTTCATCAATATTAGGCTATAAATTCAATTAAACAGTGCAAATAAAATGTGCAAATCTGTCTTTTTTTCTAGTAATCTTGATCTCAATGTTTCATTCAGCAAAATATCTTCGACTCAATATGTCTGACTGCCCTTCGAACCTGAGAGTCTGCTGGACATGGGTCAGGGTCATGAATGTGTGCAGCAGGATGCTGTTTGCCTCTAACTGCAGCAATATTATGGTGAACAACACATGTCACGGTGACATCACACAGCCTCTCTGCGGCGACCCGGAGCTCACGCAGGGAATGGAACAAAGATCTGAGAATGGTCATCTGAGCCTGGGCTCCAGGCTTGCTGTGTGCCACCTTGAAACATTGTCAAGGATTCAGCTCAGGGTCAAGGTAACGCTGTCCCCTCCAAGGTGCCCGAGAATAAAGGTAGGCAACACATTCTGCTGTCAGCCAAAGTCTTTCCTACATTTAAGGTCAAAATTTCTTCCTTGCTGCTGGTCATCACTTCACGCAGGTCCATGCATGTGTAACAAATTTCAGTGTTTGGTTTATATTTATGAAAAGTTCCTCCATTATTATTCTTCAGTCAGTTCCCTGAATCACTCCCTAAATGGTTCTGTAAAACAAACCGCCAACATCTTATTAAACACAGTTTATTAATGGCAGCAATAAATGTCTTTGATTCAAGTCTCGAAGTGGTGTTCATTTCTAATGTGAACTGTCTGCACAGCTCTAAAAAGATGTTTACAGAAACGTCATTATAAACACAATGTATTGGTTGATAGAGGATAAAGGTTGGCAGCTTAAGCTGTTAAATCAGGTGTATTTAAAAAGGCAGAAATCTAAAACATGGGAAACTCTGGTCACAGTCCATCATCTTTGTCTTTGCGGTTTGTTTTTGAATATCTTGATTTTATTTTTTAGACGTCTGATTTGATCTTTGACCGTAAGGATTATGAATTCAGTTAAAACCTCTTTAATATTTCGTTTGTTCTTTTTCTTTGTTTGCCTCTGTCTCCTTTGTATCTTCACCATCTCCATTTCTATCAGTCCATTACTTACTATCTATCTACTCTGTAACTTTCCACCAGTCTCTTTCCTTCCATCTGCCTCCTTTTCCATGCCTCCCTTTTCCATCTGTCTCATTTGAAGATCTACGATCACTCTTGATTTACTGAGGTCCACTAAGTGCATACAAAGCCTTCTAAGATTAGCGATGCTATCACACTCTTCTGCGTCACTTCAAGGGAGAAATCCTGCTTCAGGTTTTAAAGAAAGAAAAAAAAAAAACACTTCAAAGAAGTTGCTCTTATTTCAAAACCCAACAAGACAGTTTGCCAAAAAACATAAGTATTGATTTTAAAATTTAGAAGAGAAAAACCTTGAGATGAAACTACTGAAACTGCTTCCTCTTCAAGTGGATAACAGTTTGTCTTCTTTAAAAGCTCTACATGGTTTATATAAGTATGTAAAACAATTTGGACCTCTGAGTTTCAGTTTCTAGCTTACAGTTCTGTACTCTAGTCAATCGATAACACAGCAATCTATCAACCGTGCTGCAAGAAGGAAAGATGTCTCTGATTGCTCTTGCTTTCTAAATAGATATGAGACAGGAAGCAAAATTTCATACACAACGTGCATTTTTGATGCTTGAACTCTTTTGCTTCTGGTCATTCTCACCAGCTGCTCATTGGTTCTGTAGTGGCACATTTTGAATTTCGGGCGCAAAATATGTTGCTGCAGTTAAAGACAAAATCTTACCCATAGTTTCTATAAGACATAAAACATGCCACTAGGTTTAAGCTGTTAAATCAGCTTAAACCTTTGTAGTATTGATACCTTCCTTCGCCCTCAGAACTGTACCTAGCTATAGTATAGATTCAACATGGTGTCAAAAATTCCTCGGACATTTTGGTTAATGTTGAAATAATAGCAAAACACAGTTGCAGGAAATTTACCATCTAAATATGATACGAATCTCCCATCCCACCACATTTCAAATGTGCTCTGATGGACTTGGATTGTGACTGTGAAGACCTGCAGAACAATGAAACATTTGTCCTCCTAAAGAAAGCCCTGTGAGGGGACTGGAGCTTTGTGATATGCTACTAGAAGGATCTATAAAGGGTTGGTCCTGTCTATCAGCAACACTCAGGTCAACTGTGGTTTCAATTGATGCTGTAGTGGTTCAAAAGTGTTCAATGGATTCTGAGAAAATGTCCCTTTTACTTTTACTCCATCACCAAATGGCCTAAGGTGGGATGGATGCCTGGTTTTATTTGACCACACAACCTGAAAAACACAGGTTGTGTCCAAGTTTGAGGGTCTGGCTCAGCTCAAAATTGAAAAACTATTTCTGTGTTTTTTTATATAGTTGACTCAATGGCATTTCATCCTCTGTGGTGCACAATCTAAAACTCTACTGGTCTAGCAGTAGATGGTTTATTCTTCACTGTACAATGATTCTTTAAAAGACTGTGTTTTAAGAAAACGCTTTTTGCTTTTTGTTGTTTATTCTGTGTCTCTGTGTTGCCTTGTGATGGACTGGTGACCCGTCCAGGGTGTACCCCCTCTGCAACCCAGAGACCACTGGAGGTTTTCATCAGCTAAGAGTGAATAATGGAAAACAGAAATCAAGCCATTTTCTTGTGGAAAAAATATTTGAGAGCAGAAAATGTGATTTTCTCCAAAATATCAAAATATGGTTTTCCTTTCATAAAGAAAATATTGTGCGTCACTCAGGGTGCCACTCAAGCAGCAGCCATGGCTGCTGACCCTGTTTACAATTACCTTTCAATTCTGAGCTCTTTCAGCAAACATTTGAAGTCTAATGTTGACAGTGTCAAGATAAAAGCAAGACAGAATTAGACAAAAACATAAATGCATTTTTACAGCGATGGTTTCCAGACAGAAAGTCGACACACATGTAACTGTTTTAAAAATATCTGAGCTGAATCTCCATGGATACAGGAACAAAAGTGAAGTGGAAATCATTTTTGCTAAATAATTTCACTTTTTCACCCTGCTTGTATGCAGATAAGAGTTGTCATTTTGCAAAATATTTGTGTTTATATGAGCAGGGCCTGGTGCCGCTGCCACTCAGCTGTCATTCTCCGACACTCACTTGTGCCACTGATTTGACTGTTTTACTGGAAATAGTTTTCTACCCATGCCCAAATATTTCTTCCATAAGTTGAAGAGTTGAGGCAGTGGTGGTGCCAGGGTTCACAGGGGCATTTTGGACTTACATTATCCCCAAACTGAAGAGCTCTAGCTGATTCCACAAACAATCTTTATCCAGAATACTGCAGACCTTTTAAATCCTAATGATAGAACACAAGCTTGAAATGTTGCATAAATAATGGTGATGAAATCTAGTTTAGTAATTATACAAAACTACTTAAATATTGTTGGAAAGATGCAAGACATGGAAAGGTGCAGATTCATGTGCATTATCAACAGTAACTATAGCTAAAAATAAGGCTGTGACTTCATGGTGAGGAAGCCTCCAAACCCAGGTGTTGATGCTAATTAGACTCTCCTCCTTATTTGCTCATGGTTAATGAGGCAATTCCAAGCAAAACTGCACCTACCCCAACAGAAGCCTCATCAACCTGAATAATTAAAGACACTTATGGGGTTGAGCTCCAACACTTCTGCCTCTATACAGAAAGGTCAATCTAGTTTATGAGGACATTTTCACATGAAAATGCATGTCTAACTTAATTACATCTAATTTGCCTACTGTCCTTTATTGAGTGGGCAAACTATGGAGGAATTTTGGTTTTAACAGTGATTTTTTTTTTTCCTGTAGATAAACTGATAGATTTTTGCAAAAAAAATAAAGAAACATGTCAGTTGTACATTTTATAAGATGTACTTCTGTACATTTCAAAAGTATTTCAACCTGATGAGCTTCGCAACATTTTCCATTTCACAATGACAATATTTAATTTTATGTTATAGACCAAAATTTAACAAAAATTAAACAACTGAGAATCTAAAACATACAGTGTGTATTCAGCCTTGTACTTTGATAGACCAAAACTTTCAGCCACAGCTGCAGTGAAAAGTGATCCCAGTATTGACCAGAAGTGTCTGAATACAATCGCGCTCCACACCTTTCAGAATTTTCTTTTTAAAAAGCTGGAAAGTCTTTTAGTATTTCAATTCAAAAGTACGCTTTTTTGATTCCCAAAGGAAAATTAGATGTCACCAGAACTCATATGATCTGAATATCTTCACAGAGTAGTTGGATGGGAATTCTGTGGGCAGGAAGGATTTCTGGTAGCGATCAGCACAGCGGTGGTCAAACAACAAATTTGCAGAAGCCTTTGATTGTTTTAACATGCTAACATCTCAACATCTGGACATCACAGACAGATTTTCACAGTAAAATGTCATGAATAACACATTTGTTGTTGACTGCTAATCCATCTCATTTGCTTTTGCCGCTTCTCTTTATTTATCAGTTTGAATGACCTGCTTCTGTCTGTGCTGTTTGGTCCTGTAATGCTTGAATGACGTGTCCTTGTTAACCCTGGGATATGGGGTCCAAGGGTTAACAATGTGAAAACGTGTAAGAGGTGTTAATACTTTTCAACACACTGTGTGTCTTATAATTGGGGAGGTCTTAGTAAAACATTGAAAACAGAGAACTTAAAAAGAATTTGGTAAATCAAGTGACCTACTAGCATAATTATTTGCAGACTGGCTTTACAACCCAATTTTGACTTTATACTTCCTCAAGACATGAGGCAAAGTGCCTCTGAATTGCTGCTGTGGCTCAGAAAGTGACACATGTGCTTTCACTCTACAAACATAACTCTTTTTTTTTTTTTTTTCATCCATGCAAGCTCTATGTTTACTCTATCAATCGTCGGGGGTCTACCAGCAGAACGACCATGAGGGACGTATTAAAGGTGGCACACACATGCCCACGTTGCCACATTCAATCTAAAGCTCTCTGAAGTATTTATTGAATTATATATCTTCTCGGTCCCGCTTAGAGTCGCCTTTGTCCACGCAGGCGATCGATACGCTGGCGCTGTCGAGGCTAACAAGGGGCTTCGTCTGCTGTGGCTAGCACTCCCGCCTGTCACCAGATGGTATTTATAACGTGCTTTGTTTTAACATCCATTCAGTATGAGTGGAAATCAATTTTTCATTTGGACCTAATTGTCTCTGTGCACTGGCAGCTCAAGGCTCTCCGCTGCTGACTCCCCTCTGTGTTTCAGCGGCCTGGACCCACCCCACTATCCACACTGCTGTATTTTATACCTAATTACACATGTCTGAGGCCCTCAGTGAGGAGTATGAGGCTTTGGGGAATTGTTCCTATGAAGACAGGCCTCAGGGACACAGTGCTGGTATCTCGCTTGCAGAGACATAGGCGTGCTCTGAGAAACTACTCAGCACTTTAAAGGTTGTTATTGATGTTTTGCCAATCTGCCATTGGTGTTTTACTTCACTGTTCAGTTTTTGAGAATGTGTTTTTCTTATTTTCAAAACACCCATTCC
This sequence comes from Alfaro cultratus, assembly GCA_903066825.1. Classification (NCBI taxonomy): domain Eukaryota; kingdom Metazoa; phylum Chordata; class Actinopteri; order Cyprinodontiformes; family Poeciliidae; genus Alfaro; species Alfaro cultratus. The sequence goes on along the minus strand of CAEFZX010003913.1, from coordinate 17,428 downwards.
ACAAAAATATCAGAATGCATGAATAGAGTTATATTCTGTTAATGCAGAACTTCTGAAGGATTTCTGAAGAAATGTCTTTGTTTTTCTGCTAACAAAATTGTATTTTATTAATTTGTAACCCATTGCAACAGGATTTCTTTTCAGTTTAGTTATAATGGTCATGCTATAAATATTGAACAATCTTTCATTCATTTATGACGCATGTAATGTGTAACGTCATGCACCTGTACCCTTCTGGGGCACATTTGGCAGATGAATCATGCACCGTTCTTGTTTCCTGCCTCTAATCGGGTTGTGCATCATTCATCATCCCTTTGAGTTGGCAGAGGAGCAGCTTTGGTATATTCCATGCATTGTCATTTATAGTTATATGTGAACTTAGATCTTACATTTTAAACTCAGTGAAATCACCAAAAATGGATTAACGCCTTTTAAATTTCACAAACTTTCATTTCTCAAAATGTTTTTGAGTTTTTCTGTCCAATGATTTGATCAGAATCTGTTGCAGAAAATATGAAATAATAAAAATGCTTTTTATATTTTATTGTAATTTACCTGCATCCTCATTACATTGTTTTTGCTGATAACCCCCTTATTGAATTTCTAAAGTCTGTTTTTCATTATAGAAGTTTGGTAATTAATTAACCACCTTCATAATTGTGACTGACCATTAAAGTCATCAATTCAGTGCTATCTCTTAATGTCCTCACTAAACCTTTCACCAAACAGCATCTTCTAAACCTGGCAGAACTCTATCAGAACTAGACGTTATAATTAAATCTGAATCTGAATGCACTGGATGGAAGCAAATTATGCTGGATATAATTAAATTGTTTGTTCTAACATGTGAATTTGACCTGTTTGTTCTGTAAAGGACAAACAAAATCCTTCTGTTGGGAATTCATGCATAAATTGAATCAAATTAATTTCTCCCTAGCCAAAAAATCTGCATTGAAATTAGTTAAGGTGTAATGGTATTATTTATTTGGCAGGTCAAAGCTTGGTAGCATTGTCTTGACTGCTGCTCCTGAACTAGCTCATCTGAGTCTCTTTGTCTGACCATAATCACTGGCCAATGAGGTTGAAAATGTGCTTAATTGTGCTCACTGCAACCTAGATTTACTCCAAATACCTTCAAATTGGTGAAAAAAAAACATTCAGTCTCAAGCAAGCTTTGATAAGCAGCCATTTTCTGTGTTTTGACAGCATATCTCAAGCTGCTGTGATACGGCTGTGCTGACACGAGTCAAACATATCCAGCAGAAAATAAAATCATTTATGCCTTTTCCACTCTCATAAGCAGCTCTTCAGATATCTTCTCCTTTTCAAATTCGTTCACCTCATTGCTGTAAGCTGTCTCTCACTGACACAGCAGCTGGTGGGATGGATGGATATCTAAGGCAGCAATTACCTAAACAATTCCTACTTAGGATGTTGCAGCTATGCACAATTTGCTAGTATCAAGAGAGCATGTTCTTTGATTTTCCTTTTCCCGGTTTTGGATTCAGGATTCATTTTATTTATCTTTCCATGGAAACAATTTCTTGATAATGTGTGTGATGAATTTTCCTGTTTCAACAAAATCAGCATTTTTGAAATCAGCTGTGAAATATATCTTACCTCTTTATTACTTTGTCAAACCCGCATCCAACTTAAGGGTTATGTGAATCAATATCGTCTTCAGAGTCAAAAAATGACATTTTACGTTCATGTATTTTAATTTATATATTTTGTCATGACAAAACTATAAACTATAAAACTTTCCTTTAAAGAAACATTTTTACACAGACACACACACACACCTATATATATATATGTCTGTGTCTTTTGCGAACATTTATCTTCCCGTCACTTTTGCACTTACAGATAATGGGTAACAAGATTTTACATGGAAAAACCACGCATCCAAACCAACACAAACACAAGCACACGCAGACAAACACACTGCTTTTGCAGTCAGGCAGAGAAACTGAAGCTCGCTATCTGAACTGTTACTGGAAGGGAAAGCATAGCTGGATGAGATCAGCAGTTCTGGCTAAGCTTAGGAAGGATCTCTGGCTAACACTCTTCCTGGATGCCAGAGTGACTCGGACTGCAGCCGCTGATAGGAAGCTGATTCACTGAGCAGCAGATGTTGACTGGATATGGTTAGTGTAGCTGAGTGGCTAAAATCTTTCTTTGTTTTTTTGTGCTCCAGAAATACACAAACTTAGGAGACATTCATTAGTCATGTTAGATATTTGCATTTTCACTGGCTATATAAACAAGCCCTTCAAGCTGTTCTGCCATGTTTTAATTATTTATTTTAACTAAAAAGAGAATCAGACCACCGTAAAAGATTATCAACTCCTGATAGGTTCTCATTGGGATGTTCCTTAGAATTTGCTCTTGAAAAAGTAGATTTTATCATCCAGATCTTTTGATACAGGAGCTGCTCTACTTTGTAAATCTCCCAGATCAAGCTTGTGACTCACGCTTTGGGAATCCTCTGGAACAAACAAACAGAAAACAACTTCTGCCACATCCTGTCTTTTGTTTCCCCTTCAAGCTGACATTTCCTGGAACATCAACCATCAATTTGCGTGGAAATATGAGTTGGAACATTCTCTATCTTCCAAAACTTGATTGTCAGCAGGAAGCGTGTCAAATCTGTTTGAATACTGATGGGTTTGAAACAACCTGGAACTGTACCTACATCACACACTGTGAGGGAAATAAAGAAGATCCCAATCGAGCCAAGTACAGTAAATATTTCTGGTCTTACAGTTTCATGCTGAGTGGGATTATAAATTCAAATAGATGTGGCCCAGATAAGACACAGGATGCTGATTTCTTCTATCATCTCCGTTATTCCAAGGATCAGTGTGGTTTTGTTCTGTAAAGTGGATAGGATGGAGCACTGAATCAGATCAACAAGACATGGATTGCTAACAGAAACACTAGCTGAACTACAGTCAATTCGTTCTGAGTTTGACTGATTTAGTTTCAATCTTGAGAGCAGACAACCATCAAGGTAAGGCGGTAAGGGGATCAGCAGAGAAAACGCACAGCGCAGGTAAAATGTTGCCTTACATATGGACAGGTGGAAGAGGCTGATAAACGGAACGCAAGCAGAGACACATAAAGAAAAAGAGCTTTCCTGAGCTATGAAGCAAATTGACTTCTTGCAAATGTAGATGAAAAATTTGGAAACAAAATGAAGAAAAAGTCAAAGTAACAGACAACAAAAAAGTCCAGCACAACCTCTGATCAGCACCTAAATATTGCAAAATGTAAAAAAAAAAATTAAAAAGTAGGTAGGTTTCAATGCTACTACTAACATGAACTAAAAGGTTTTTTTTTTCTTTGAATGGAGTATGCATAACCTTATTTTTATATTCCAGATCTAAAAACCTTGTAGCACACAGCAGGAAAATATCCAGTGATACAAACCAGACGTCAGTACAAAATGCTTGACCCCAACCTCTGACCTTAACTGAATCTAAACAATCGCTCTGACCTTCAGCATTGAGTACTGAAGGGGCATCAAGTTTGTCTGTGATGACACAGAATAACCCCACCGTTCTTCGCATGTCATAATGCTTTGCAATACATTCACTTTCCAATTAAGACTGGATTGCTCTCATGGCGACTGCATAAAATAATATGTTTGGAGACTAACAGCAGTCTGTCAGCAGCACTGATGGGAGGCCACTTTATATCTCACACTCCACTGGGCTGATGGAGCTGAGGCTTTATGAATATACTATCTGCATTTTTCTGCATTTAATACGGGAGATGTAATAGTTATAGAATGTTCCATCAGCAAGATTGGCTCTGTAATGTTTTCACAGAATTAAAGAGTCTGTCTAGACAATTTAAAGTGAGCATATATTTTTGTCAGTTAATTTTTATACATTAATGTACATATTATAAGTGTCTCCTTTGCAAAGTTTTATGTGTCTAGATCAAACGAATCCACTTTTTTCAACATGGTAAAAAATTTTGAAAAACAGTTTTGCAATTGCGGTGTTTCCATTAAATAATAAACACAATTAAAATCACATGAATAAATTTGTTCACGTGACAAGTCATTAAAAAACATTCTGCATCATGTGACGCATGATGCGACTTCTTAAAGTCGGAAGAAATTGGAAATTGTACCAGTGCCAACATCTGGTTGTTGATCATGTGACTCGTGTGATGCAAAACAAAGTGTTTTCATTGGAGTTTTGTGAAATAAACCAATTCTGAATTGGCTGAAGAACCTCATTCTATAGCCAAACCTTTTTTATCAATAAGCAAGTTTTTTTCCCCTAAATTGTCAAAATGTAAATTGAACAATTATTTGGTCAATGGAAATGCAGCTAAAGCTATATCCACCACATTTTTTGCAAACATGGCTTTGCAAAACAAAATTAAAAAAATGCACACATATACTTCCGAAATGTCTGAGTACTACGGAAATACTTTTTCAATCAAGAAAGAGCCGAACAGAACCTCTACGACTAGATTAAAAGAGAACACAAAGACAGAAGAAAATTGCCTGAATTCATCTTATTTATTCCCAGGACTTTTTGGAAAACATTCAGTAAACTAATGGCATAAAAAAAAAAAAATCATGTTGAGAAGTGAAACAATGTTGGTGGTAATGTGATGATGTCTGGCTGCTTTGCTGCTCCAGGACCTGGATGAATAATAGTAATTTGTGAAAACGTGACTTCTTCATGCTGCCAGAATGATAAAAATCAAAGATCAGTTGATTTCTTTTTTTTCTTTTGTGCAATTGGCAAAGTACAGAGTTAAATCAGATTGAGATGCTGTATTTGATTGTAACCAGGACATTCATGCCCTACAAAGAAGTTCTAACATTGAGCAATATTATGCAATGACGTATGCACCAAAATTCCTCCACAACAACATAAAAAAACCCAAGTGTTGAAAACTTATGATGACTATTGAGTCATCACAACTAGTTCTTCAGTTTAGGGAGCAATAATTACATTACCACATAGAACTAAATTGGTTTGGATGACCTTTTTCCTTGCTGAATGAAATAAGCATTTTAGCATTTTAAGCTTCTATTTTGAAACTTTTAAGTGAAGCAAAACAGAAGAAATGTGGAAGCGGGTAAATATGTTTGTACACCACCATGCAAGAAACAAAGAAAATGAGTTTGTTCTTTTTTTTATCTTTATTGTATTGAAATGTTTTCGTTGGAATTGTTTTGGCTTGAACACAGCAATATGTTCTGTTTGAGAGCAAACTCAGCCCAAATGTTAACACACTAAACTAGCTTTAGAGCCGTAATCCCAGCAGGCTTTAACACCCATGTGGATCATCTAATGAATGTGTGAAATGATTAACTCATCCGTCATGATGTCATGGAGTTCGCCACTGAATTTACACGCCTAAAGAGTCTTGGCTCTATAAAAATTTGTAGGCCTCACACATAAACACCCAGTGGGAAATTACACACATATACTTCCAACATTTCACACATGGGCACAAGAAATAATAAAAAAGAAAAAGTCAGGTTATGAGGAAAGTAAAACACATACACACAGACGCAACATAATGATGTCACCAGGCACACTTAATTTCCAGCGGCTTTAAATCCACTTCAGGCGGCCTGGAAATGACTGTGAACACAGAGTCTAAGTGGCTTTGTCAAATTGGAGCAGGGAGCAATATGAGCAGAACAACACTCCACTCAACAACGCATGACAGGTCAGAATTATTACAATAATGTGCCTGTAAAAAGGTGCTGGATATAACCTGCTCACTCTGATGAGACTGAGCAAGTGTTTCTGGCGGGTAGTGGAGGTATTAGTGGTGTGAAGAGGCAGAAAAATCAACTATATTTAATAAAAACAGGCTTAGCATATCCTTTTCACATTTGTCACAATACATTTACCAAATTTAGCAGATTTTATTACAAATTTGTGTGAAAGACATTATAAAGTTTCGCTTTATTCTTAACTGTAAGGGACAGAAAAATGCTTTAAGATTTATTAAACAGTACTTGTGTTCATCCCCTTTAACTGTTACCCCTATGCTACCCAATGCATCCAGTTTCCTTAGGAAAGCATTTAATTAGTATCTACAGGAATCTTGAAGGTAATTTAAGCTCAATATAGGAAGACATTTTGCACAAGGCTCTGAGTTTTGATGATTAAAATGTTTGTTTTGGAAATGAAACAAAGTTTACAAAGAAGAATGAGCAGAAATGTAGATCTATAGAGCTAGTAGAGTCACTCTGTAACGCCTGCAGTGAAAGCTGGTGTTGCATATTCACTAAGAGTCAATCAATTGAAATGTTGCACTTTTCTGACTTTTTTGCGATAATCTTTGTTAAAAAATGTTTTTATATTTTTTGTGATTATGAGGTTATTTCTAAATTCTAATAGAATACAATGAAATCTTTGGCTGAAATGTGGAAAAGATTTAGCAGTATGCATACTTTTACACATCACAGTAGATATTCCACTATATGGCACAGCCAAGTCAGGAATGCCAGACTTGTCTGAAGTCATGCATATAATGTGTGAAAATGTATTTCCAATGAAATGTATGAAATCTGAGTTTGGTTACTATTTTAACTATTTCCCAAAATTCCATATTTGAAAGCCATTTAATAGCACACATGAAAACAAATGGGTCATGCAATCTTACCACTTGATCCAGTACAACATCTCTAAGTCCTGATTTAATAGGTTGTCTTGGTTATCGACAAAAAATGTAATGCGATCATCAAAAATTCTACACGGTGCAAGGTCTGCAAAATCTCATTACTGACTCAGGTTTCACTTGGCCTCCCCTTCTCCTCGTTGGAATACAAAGCCAAAAGGGTAATGCCAATAAGAATGAGATAAATTGGAATAAAAAAAAAATTTCCATTAGGTCAGAGAATAAGGAAGGGACCGGTTATCTTGTTTTATTCTACTTTTACCTACTTTGTTAAGTGCAGGTGCTGAGCCACAATCCAGGGTCATTACCCATGTGCTGCCTAAGCTAATTTCCCTCAGAAGCCATGCAAACCTTATCCTTCTCGCTGTCCTTTGCAAAGGTCACAACCACATAACCCTATGGACACTGCAGGGCATCGCCCCCGCCTCGGTTGTATCAGATCAGTTAAAAATCCTTCTCTTCCTTTCAAAGCCTTAAATGGCCTTGATAGCAGCTACATCCTTGATTTATAAACTTGATAGTTATTTTTACAGATCCCCAGATACAGCTGTTTGGATACATTTTATGACTAAGAGACTGGAGTATTGCATTACAAAGCCATCAAGCCCAAAGAACTTACACAAAAAAAAGTCTGATAAAACTAAATGTAAGTAAAATTCTGTAAAATTGCTCCTGGTAAAAGGATTTTAATTTGGTTTGACACAATAATTTTTTTTTTCTTTTTCAGTCATTCTGTTGCGGATTTGCTGCTGTGTTTAGGATTATTGTCCTGCTGAAGACCAAACTTTGACTAAGGTTCAACAATGCTCTTTATGGCCAACATGTAACTATAAAATACTTGGGTATTCAGAGAAGCATGGTCACCTCAATGAGAATAAGGTGCCCAGGTCTTGTGGATGCAAAATCACTGTAAATTATCACTTATTACCCATAATGCATGCCTGTTTTATGAGGTGTCTGTGCTGATAAGCTATGTTTGGGATTCTGAAAACTCTGTCCTGGTTGCATCTGCTAAAAGGGGATGTATTATGTGTTTTCCAGGCACACACGGCAAAAACACAACATATTACCAAGTAATTTTGGAAAGACTCAGAGATGTGCCTATTTAAAAAGAAGAGGCTAAAACTTGTGGAGAAATGTCCATGGAGTCTCTTCTAATATATATTGCTTATGGCTTCCCTGGTACGACTCCCTTGACAATGACAATGAAAGTGGGCTACAGTGAGCAAACAGATCAGCCTACATCAAATATCCCCTCATATATTACAGACATAAAAAGTCATTATCCTCAGTGGAAATCGATAGCCGACGTGGTCAAGATGAAGAGACCCCCGTGTGGCTTTTGGGGTCAGCTTACAAAGGAGCATTGCTGCAAATGATATCATTTTTCCATCATTAACTGGCCCCAAGGTCGATGACCATGCTTAAACCTGAGGGATAACGTTACTTATAATGTCTGGTAATAAATGGTGCGCCGGCCGGGATGTGTTCAACATTGATTGAACATGTGGACGGGCTGAGGGAGCAGTAGGGTGGTTCAGTAAGCCGGAGGTTAATATGCCACTGTTTCCATAGCATAGCTGAAATACTGAGGTGTTGGTAAGCCTTTTTTCACTACAAAGCTCTGTTTGGAGATTTTATTAAAGGGCTCTGTTAGTGTTTGTCCAGACTAGCAGTGTTTGTCTGCTGTCTAGTGGCACAGAGGCCTCGACTTCCAAAGGCAATCAAAACATTGGTTTCTCTTTATTGAGGTTTTCCTACGATATCCAGAATAAACCTGAAAACACAGTCACTAATTGAGCTGTACTTCTCTTCTGTTAGTAGCAGTAATTCCATTAATTTTACTGACACATGTTCAGTGTACCAGTTCACACTCCCCACCACAATATGGGGTGTGCTTAAAGCTGTGGCATGTAACTTGTACATTTTTACATTTATTAAAAGAGTCATTATGTCATGACCATATGGGAAATCAACTCCTCTGCCTTCTCCCAGTGCTCCCAGTGCTATAGAAACAACCAGTCAGAGGCAGGAGGTGGGTCTTAGCGCTGCCAATCACTGCTGCTTAGTGACTGACAGCCCTCCGTTTGTTTTAGCTTCTTCATCCTGTAGTGAACGATAAGGCTAGTAGCATAGCTACCAATGATGGTGGATAAATAGTAAGCTGATTCTCCACTATTAGCACATTGAGTGCACAAGGTGATTGACAGCGCTAAGACCCTCCTCCTGGCTCTGATTGCTTTTTTCTGTTTTTTTGTTGGAAAATGTGTGTTTCTCCAAAGGGCAAATACACCTTTGCCCTCTGGCTCCTCCTGAGTCAGAGGAGTAGGAGTAGGAGGAGCTTGATCTCTTCACAGATTATTTTTCATGTTAAACTGTCACAACATGGTTGCCATTTAAACAAATATGTCAAAATAGCCAAAGTTTTCCCCAGATTTTGGTAAGCTCTTGCTATTTAAACTCAAAATTTATGGGTGTTCCTTTTGTGTATTTTTGTCTTTTAGTACATTAACAAAGCTAAAGTTCACCAAAACATTTAATGTATTTCTTTTAATAAACAATAGCTGTACCCTTAAGTTCTCAGAGTAATGACAGGAAAAGTTCAGTTTATGACTGACAGACAGTCACCAGTTGGCAGATTCCTTCCTGAACAGAGCCAGTCAATCAGATTAGTGTCATATTTTAAAAACCTCAGTGTCAGGCTTCTCTTTTCTCTCCTTTTTTACTTGTGGAAATCTTTACCTTCAGGTGTGTCTACTAGGCACTTTCTATGGACTCTGGTAAGATATGAGCAGCAACAGTTACTATAAAAAGAGTTAGAGATGATTGAATGTTGCGTGGACTTTCACAAGACAGGTCTTTCATAGGAAACTGAATTTTGAGGCCGATGTGTGACACATTGACATTGTTCCTATTACAGTGTGAGGAGAGCAGAAATTTTATTTTCAGATAAATGTATTTTCTTTTTAATCTTCTGTGGCCAGCTGTTTTCTTTTTTCCTTTGAGGAGCAAAGCAAGGGTAATGGTCCTGGTGCTTTTGGAGGTCTGTACGATTAGGTTGAATCAACATGTGTGAAGAAATTTAACAGAATTCCTTTCACACTTTACTATGTACAGATAAAGTCAAATTGTTTGCTAATGCAAATGTCACAAGGCAGCAACTCAGAGAGTTTGGTTTTCTAAGAACAGCATGTGAAGCAACAATTCCTGGCCATTTTGGTGAGTCACACATTCTCACAAAATTTATACAATAACAGATTGTAAAAAAGTTGCCTAATACAATGAGTGTTGATTTCAACATATGTGTGGTAGATCCAAAATTTATGGCAAAAAATATAAAACTGGATTCTCCAACCTGACATTACACTGAACTCCATTGGCAGTCAGCATTTCCCAGAGTATCTAGGCATGTGGTGGGATCCCTAGATACTCCCCAAGAGCAAAGTCTGCATTTACATGCTCCCATTTGAATTTCCTAACATGTGGTTTCCTTTAGGTTTAGCTCAGCTTTAGCTTAGCAACTAGCTAAAAGAGACAAAAGGAAAACACAAAATTATTTATTCTCAACAATAGAATCAAGTAAACGCAGACCAAAGTGTCTGAAGAAAATTTCTAACTTTTTAGAATCTGGGTCACAAAAGATTAATGCATTATGTAGGCAAAATGGTACACCAAGGTATACCAAGCTGTGATTTGTATGTTTTCACATTATCTGTAAATTGGCTTGAAATTTGTGAAATTTTTATCGTGGGTTTGTTGGGAACAGCTGGTTTAGCCAGATTAGTTTGGAGATATCTGATGTGGTCTGAAGCTGACTAACTGAACCTGGCATATGTTCTTGTGCACAGTGTAAAAATAATTAAGGAATTGTGTTTGTATTTCCAAGCATGGACATTATTCTGACTTCAGAGGTTGAACCACAGGCATGCAGATGTCACAGCAGGTTTCAGTAAGTGGCTCATCTGAACTGACAGTTTTTCCTGCAGAAAAACAAGCCAGCCCACCTTCCTGTAACATTTTGGAACTATATCTTTACAATCCCAAGCTGTGATTATATCACTAAGTTTTAATCTTAAAAAACAAAAATACAGGCACAGTAAAGTGTTGCTACAAGCCACAGAAATAGTGACTATATACAAGCAGGGATGATCACAACATTTAGCCAAAGGCCACTTCTTTTTGTTAAGGTGCTCCAGTTTCTAAATCAGGCCTTATTGTGTACAATGAGAACACAAAGTCATTACGGTTAAATTGCTTTGGTTCGCTAATAATTTAACGCTTCGCAGGCCGAATGGAATGAGGAAACTGAAAGCTGATGATCACTGTTTTAAATCCCCACTAAAGTGTGGAGCTTCCCATACCTTTAACTAGACTATGTGTCCAGTGATGGGTTTATTCTGAAAGCACCAATTCAGTCTAATTTAATGACTTACTAACTCTTTATCTTTATCTACATCTCCCTTCATCAACTTTACAGTTTTCACCTTTTAAAACAAAATGTTGTGCATATATATTGCATACAGGAATGTATTTACCTCCTAACTAGTATGATGCTGAGATTATTATCAAAGCAGTCACTTTTATACATATTAAATTATTAGAAATATATTATTTAAGTTTTCTGTAATGAAAGGAAGCAACTACACCATTATGCTACTGTAATTTCCCTTAAAATTACAACAACAAAAGAAAAAACATCACTCTCAGCTCGTCACATGTGAACTCATCTTCCATTAGATCAGAACAATCGTTCAGAAGACCATGCATCTGGTGCAGGAATTGACCCAATGGGCAACACATCCGGCATGCAATGCATCCACTGAAGCAGTGGGACCATTTAAACTGAGCAAACTGCAGAAAACAAGTCAAAAGATAACTTCCCAAACAATGTGCACCCAGTGCAAGAGTCACAACTGCTGCAAGAATGCAGTAAGTGGTAAAAAATAATTGAAAAAGAAAATTTAAATAAGGGACTTTTTTACAGCTTCAAACTATTTGTTGTTTTAGAAAACAGTTTCTGTGTTGATAGTTTAGAGAAGTGAACAGTGTCTTTATGTGTCAGGGTTTCTGTCATACTTTAGCTCTCATTTACTCACACCACATGTCTTCAGTTAGTGTTTTTACATTGACGTTGCGCAGTAAGCATTGAACCTCAAATGCCCACTTACAGATCAGATCATGCAATTTGATTTGCAGAGATCACGCGGCATGTGTGCTTTCAGATCATATCACTGAGGATTGGGAATGTGAGGAGCGAACCTTAAAGCTGGTGCAGTTTGCATGAGATTGGTGTCTGGACTTTACTCTTCCTGTGTCATCGTTCTTATGCTGACTATAAAGAAACTTGATTTGTGTTTCTAAGGGTTTGTCAACTTTTACATCACAAAACAAAATACACTAGTTGTTTAAGCTAATCAAATATCAAATATAAAAGATTTAAAACATGTTAAAGACTTATAACTTATCTATTTTTTCCCCCATTTGTTACACAGACACAGGAGCTGCAAGAACCCGGTCGCATGAGAGGAATCCATTTAACTATCTTGATGCACACATACAGATTGTTTTGTCTGCATGTGTCATCTAGTTCAGAGGGAGCATTCTTACAGGAAGACACAGGCAGGCTTCAGACAGCCGCCCTGCTCCTCCTCCCCTTTCACACATCCTTCTTTTTCTTTTCATCCCTGTCACCAGTCCTTCTTTCTTCATTCACTGCCAGAGCATGACAGCTTGATTCAAACCTCGCAACACTTTCACATGATTGCAAATTTCATTTCTTACATATATCCCCAAACTAATTTTGGTGGGGGAAGGAAAGGGTACATTTTTGGTTGCATCAGAAAAAAAAAAATCTTGGTGCATTGTTGTACAGCCAAAAGAAAACTGAAGAGAAATGGTTAGAGTAACTGTTCAATTTTGTGAAACATTCTCATGGTGGAAGCAAAGCTTTTTCCTTCAGAAATTGGCTGTTCCGACACGCAGAAGAGGTCAGCAATTAATTCTGGCACAGAGCTATTTAAAGCTTTTAAATGCAGTAGTAAAATTTTAGAGTCAATACAGGAACCTAATAGGGAGCCGGGGCAAGGTGGCAACGCTGCAGTGAAAAGGTTTATGTTCACGTCTCTTGATCTTTGCAGCAGTATTATCAGGGTGACTGTAATTAATTCTGTCAGAAAACACAGTAGCTTTTATCCTGTGGTCGACTAGTTATATTTAGATTTAATATGAATGCGTAATGTTAAGGTGAACTGCAGAAAAGACAAATCATCACATTTGGTGAATGGAAATCTTGTTTAATTTGCTCATACATATAGAGAAGCTGCAATCATTCTGTTAATATTAGTGACCAGAAACCTACTGACATGACGCCAAATGTTTGGATTTTATGTCTTAGAGTACCTTGCAAAAGTATTCAACCTTTGTACATAGTGTCAAAAATGTCAAAAAGCTTCTAGTCAATGAGTTTTATTGGGTATTTTATGTGATGTGATTTGTATTCAGCCCTTTCTGGGTCAATAGTTTGTAGAACTAACTTTTGCTTGCGTCACAGGTCTCCTGGAATACATTTCTACAAGCTCTGCACATTTTGAGACTGAAAATAATCAAAATGTTTCTTTGCAAACTAGATTAAGCATTGTCAGACTGGATTTGAGTCTGGCAATGCTGAAATCCAGTCAGCTTCAAGTTTTGCCAAATCGAGTTTAATTTTCATTTTAAATTTCGGGCGATATTTAATGCTGACTAGAGCATCTTCCACATGTTGACTGTGTTTCCTACATCCTTTTTCCTTCAATCTAAAATAAAATCCCACAAAAATAAAGTGAAGATTGTCACTATTAAATGCAAAATGTTGAAAATTTCAACTGAAAACAACCCTTGTTCAAGAGACTGTATAACCACATGGCCAGTCAATGTCAAAAATATACTAGACATGATTTCCATTCTCTATCTTGGAAAAATATTTGACACATGACACAAGCATTTCATCCACGCCTTATACCCCCTGACCACATTACATCCTTTTGTTAGAGAGGCGGTCAGACTGTAAAGCCTTTGTACCCCTCCTCCCCCCTAACCCCCACCACTCTCCATACAAGGGCCTGTACAATTTCAAGCAGAGCCTGCAGAAGAAAAAATGGCCTGCACCATCCTGAAGGAATACATTCTTACTCCTCCAGTCTGTGATCCAGTTAACAACCCAGTTCTGCCAGGAAAAGAGATAAGAAAGACAGAGAGGAAGAAAAGAAGGAATAAAAGCCTGTGATGACCTTTGCCCCTCTTCAAGCTGCCAAGAAGCCCCCTCCCTTCCATCCCATTTCTGCCCCCCAAAGATCCCCAAGCCATGTTGTGTATCAGAAACAATTACAACATTCACAAATGTGGCTGTTCAACCATTTCTTTCCACTTCAAGCACATTTGCCAAATGCAACAAGCAGCCAAGTAAAAATCCCCCCACCTTACTCACTTTTTCTTCTCGAACACAGAGACCCCCTGGAGTGTTGAGGAATCTCTCCTGCCATGTCTCCCCCCGCCCTCCTACAAATGCATGTGAGCTCCAAAAAGTTCTCCACAGCCAAATAGCAGTTGGAGCACAGCCATGGTGGAGGGCTCAGGAGTGGCGCGCTCCCACAGAGCGCTGGGGAAGGAGGAGAAGGTTATAAAAGAGACTTTCATTCAAATGGTTGCCCATCTCATGACGTACTACTGGAAACTTAGTTTATTCTGGCGTCAAGAAAATACTTTTGCATGCCTCTACCTTCCTTTAACAAGCCATTGTTTCCTTGTACGTGAAGCAAAGTAAAATACGATCCCATCTTGTGTCACCGGTGGAGCATCCAGGTGCAGCTGTGCAACTTCACCCAGAGGGACGTAAAATGGTTCTTCTTTTATCCAGACCCAGATAAAAATAATTGTAACATTTGTCCATACTTTTCTGCTTCAGGTGCAACATAAAAGATGTTTTTGCATGCTATAAAGAAATTGCAAGGACATTTTTCTATGATTTATTCTTTGCACCATCAAAACATCTTCGAGTTTTGTTCTTTGGAAAATCAATAAGGACTACACAGCCTCTGTAGATGCCTGTCATCTGTTTTTCTTCATGCTAATTACTTTGCATTTCTTTAGTTGATTATGTGGAGCTTTATGTAAATAATATTATGTATGTGTAATGTAAGTTTGTACTCATGACATAACACAGCACACAGAATTATGACCTCCAGCTAATTAGGATCAGCAGCACAACTATATCACATGCATGAACCACTGTAATAAAATGTACTGGTTGTTAGGCAAATATGTGAGTTGATGAATCCATTAGTTCATCTGATGCTACACCATGCAGATGCTCTGTCCACACCAATGAATATTTACCCATTTTGATCTGCAAACTGCTTGGAATAACAACTGTAGCAGAGAAATCCCATTCATTCGGTTCACAATCCAGATAGACGGGGGATCTGTGAACTGAGCTGTGATTGCTAAAATCCAAACTGCAATTTGGATCTGGACTGAATGGAACGTTAAGGGTAGTATTATGAATATATTTACTTTGTTAAACATGGAGTTCTGAAAATTAGAGCCAAGAGTTGACAGGAAGACATCAGTTTCATGTTGAGGTGAAAACGTTCAAATGCAAGGAAGAGGCACAAGAGGAAGTGAAGTGAATCTGACAGGAACCAACAAAAGCAATGGTGACAGGAGCACATGAAAACTGGAAATAAATAATGGTAAGATCTGACAAGGAGGTAATGACTGGCTATCAACTGCTGAGGAGATGATTGAGAGACATAAGAGCAAAATGAGACCAATAAGCAGCAGGAACCAAAGAGATACAACATCTAAAATGATCCTAATACAAAATCAAAGTGACCAGCAAAACACTGAAACCTCCAGATGTCTGACCTTTGACCTGATCTAAAATTAATCTGGACATGAATATTTAAAGTGCCTGATGAATCACACAGAACATTCAAACTGAAAAGATCAGTGTGTCATCAAGGATATAAAACAGGAAAAAAAACAAAAAGCTTTTTTTTTAAAATCATGATTCAAAGTAAATCAGTACCAATACAGTCTAGACTCTAGACTGTATCTTTTACATCCTTCATCCTAAAACACGTAATCAATGTCATGAGGGGCATCAACAATTAATCACATACTTCAACAAACATGATAGGACTTGACTTTTCATTTCTTAGTATTGAACTTTGAAAAGACCATATTTAGATGCGACAGTAATGGGTGAAACAATGCTGCAAACAGGCAGCTTAATTGCTTTAGTTATAAATAAAAGCACTCACTTTCAATGTTTCTGTGTAATTTGTTATAAGAAGACCTAACCTTCAAACAGGGTTGACCTTAATTTACCTTCATCGGCACTTTGGTTCAGTTTTCGACTGCTTGGAAATGTCAGGGCATTTAAAACTATTCATATTATTGAGCTCACAGGATGAAGAAGCAAAGACAGAAGATAAAAGTTTGAATATCGTTTTGTGAAGTTATGAGCACAAAATATAAATTCTGGTTCACAATGTGCAAAAGCTACAAATTATTCTCTCTGCATTCAGGGTAAGTCTGCATCATCGGACTCCATCAACCCCTCAAGGGTTTATCTTGGGGAGAAGTCTAATGCTACCAATTGCTGAAGGGAATCCGTCAAGGGAAAGTGCGAAGGCCATGTTAGATAACTGCTGGAATGCAGCGCAGTGGAAGGTTATTGACAGTTTCTGTTGAGGAGGAGGCAGCAAACCTTCAAATCACAATCCAAACTGTCTCCTGAGCAGCAACACCGACGCTCTCTGCCAAAAGAAAATCAGTCACTGTTTTATTTATTTGGCTTTTTTTTACGTTTTAAGCCTACACAGCAGGATGAGTAAACATGATCTTACTACTGTTTGTGTGGTTCAGTGATGTAATGCAATGGGATTTCAGTGACCTCTCTGTCTGCCAGCCGAAGAAGTCAGTGTGTGAACATGCAGAGCAAAGCTGTCAGCTAAAGGAGGCTGTTACTAGTTAAAAAAAGAGAAAAAAAACTCTTTACAGCGGCTTAAAAATCACATGGGAATAAATCTAATGTGCATGTATTCTTTAGTATGTCTGCATTAGAAAAGTAGATTTCAATACTTACTTGATTTACTAAGATACATCAGTTTCTATACATCTCATTGGTCACTTATTATATACATATTGATAACAAAAGAAAGGTAAAGACAAAAACAACTACAGCAACAAATTACAACCTCAAACTATCATATTTAATGTTACAAATAGGATTTTATGAGCCTTTGGATTTCTGTCCAGTTTAGATTATCACATCCCCATTATCTGTTGCAAAAGTAAAGCAGTGTTAAATGAAAAAACTATTACAGAAGTTACAGTGACCTCCATTTATTACTTCTCACACTGCCTTATTATTCCATCAGATTCTTATTTTGGACAGCCAAAAGTTTAATTTTGCAATAGCTTTTTCACATGGAAAAAAAGTTTAACACAACCTTTGTTGTAAGCAACCATAAACTGCTAATATAATTCAAGTGTAATGAAGGTTTATTGGTTTCGAAAATAGTGCTCAAATGAACCACAATTACATTGTTCAGATTGAACTTGTTTCAACATGGCAGATTTCTGCTTTTGTCTTGGCGCTGCTCAGATTAGTACGGAAGAGGATTAGGGCCACCAAAAAAAAAAAAAAAAATGGCAGGATTTTTTTTTTCAGTAGCTCAGGAAAAAAAATCGCAGAGGAAAAAAAATTTTTTCC